>JAVXUP010000077.1:600000-892115 GCA_033070095.1 Escallonia herrerae | reverse complement strand
GCCACTTTATCCTGAAAGGAAAAAGAACAAACCCACAACTTACACCCAACAATGCGTACAACTATCATCAGGGTTTCAGTAATTTATGCTGCATACTTTAGGTCATAGTTTTTTCCCTTTCCATTTGCTTTAAACTCATTCAAGGCATGCTCCATTTTATGCATCAAAAACCTCAGTGTTGAACTGGATTCTTATTGTGACATCGGAAGTGGGATAGTCTACAATTGGCCTTATAAGACCCTGGCCATGAAATTACAAGTACCTACTTGGCTAGCCTTTCTAAGGGAGGCATTGTCCTGTAGCTTAGTTGCAGGATCCTTGCAAGAAGCCCAACAATCTCCCTGAGATTTGCGAATTTGTACTTCCAAGGAAAATTTGGATCAGGACATCCTATTGGGCCCTAGATGAGAGATGGATACTCAAATCGGAGGTGGAGAAACCTATGGTTGGCCTCATAGGACCCAGGTCATGAACTTAAAAGCACCTAATTGGCTAGCCCTTTTGAGGGAGTATTGTCCAGTGATTGGACCGTGGACGTGGGTCGTCTCATATATGTTTTTCACCTTTCTCAGTCAGAAATCAACTCATTGTGCTTGTTTCCGACCAATCTTAGCATGCGCCCAAAACCTCTAAATACCTCCACGATGTGCTCTCTCTACACCGCGAGATATGAGGAGTAACATTCCAGATATTATTTAAATTTTCTTTTTTTCAGCCATTAGGTTCATTCACAAACATGCTTTTGTGAACGTCTCTAGAGTGCTTAACCCTGCACAAACTCTTCCTTGTTCAAACTCGAGGTTCCCTGATTATTATCCCACTAGCCACAGCCGCAATAAACTCAGGAAAAGAATTAGCCTCATCCCCTTTTCCAATTTAAAAATATATGCCCGTTTTAGAACGTCTCAGACACCAAGAAAATCTTAGTTCGGACCATTCAAATCAACCCACACGGCCACATCTAGCTATTTTTTTTATCCAAAAATCTCCAAGAATACAAAATTCTCCATTTTTCTAAAGAGGAAATAATATTTTTGCACCATATAAGTTCCAAAATCACAACAAACAGTTACATTACGAGAGGAAAACGCTGTATCACGATTGCACCTATTCAGGTACCATCAAATAAGAGCTTGAATAATATTACATGGTATCGTAAAAATTTCACCGAGGTGTTTATAAACAAGCTTCCTGATCCTGATTTGAATTACAGAAACAAGTACACATGCTCAGACATATCATGCAATATAAGCATATCCTACTTGTTTTAATCTTTCCCTTGCTTTGGCTGGGTCACAGTAAAAGCATAGTATCCTCTCACAGGAGGTATTAAAATGAAACTTAAAGCACCTTAACTAAAATGACAGAGCAACAGCCACATAAGATGACTTAGAAAAGACAAATGAGGCCATTAACTGCCATTGAATGCCATTAAATAGTGAAAAGACTGCTGTAGCTATTTTATTCTATAATAAGGGAAATGTTGTCCATTGGGTTGTTTACGGTTTATATATTTGGTTATTCCTTCGACTTTCTATTGTTTTTCAGAGCAGTAATGAGAACTATGTCAGTCCTTTTGGTCTATTTCACGAAATTGGTAGAGCATGCTATCTGATCTTTCAACACATTATTAACACCAGATATCGTTGGACAATTTTGCATCACAAGGAATCAAGTCACAATTCAGGAAGATGTATGAAGGTCACCAAACTAACTCTTGCCAGTTAAGATGTGAGACATAAACCTAGATATACAAGTGTCACTGGACATTCTTTACCATATTAGAAAAACAAGCAAAAAAAAAAAATCTCTGCCTATTATATTGTGAAAATAACCTTACTTGGTGATTGTCCCGTCAACATCTGAGATCACGACACGCATATCCCATCTCCACAAATAAATTCTGGCATCAACCTGAGAATTATGTAATTCAAGTAAGCTCGCAATCACGCATAAATACTGGCACATGCAGACGCACGTGCGCGCACAAACAACCCAAATTGAGCAATGCAGCAACAAATGACCTGTTGCTCCCCCAGCATCGAAGTCCAGTATGTGAAGGATACTTTGTTTGGTCCTTCCTTTAGATTCAAGGATGCCAGCTGTTCAGAAGTTGGGATTCTTATTCTTATTCTCTTCTTATTCACCTTGGGTTTAGGCACATCTTTTTCCTCGTTCTTGGCACCAGTGCTCTCCAAAGCATTCTCAGCATCAAAACTTTTTGTACAATCTGAATCAGGTTGGGAAACGTCCATGCTTGTTGATTTTTTGAAAGGAAAGGACCAGCGTCTCCAGCTTCCACTGGAGGCATCGAAACTTTTAGATAGATCCCCTGCAAGAGTTTTCCAACTTGGTCAGCAGCAATCAAGCCTTTTGGTTTAACGGCGTTTTACTTTCATATGCAGGATTCCCAAAAAGATTTCTGAGCTGCATGTTATACGAGGTAATAGTCTACAATTCCTAAAAGCTACCATTTTCTACAATCACATCTAATAGCGGCATCAGGCCCATCCTTTATGCCATGCAAAGAGATACTCTGCATAAGTGCAAGAAACTTGTGACTTCTTGAAGCTCATTAGTTCTATGAGTGTTCTAAGCGATACTCTACATATAGGAAATGGTATTTCCAATTGTACCATCCTAAATTGATTCAACATTCACTGAATAACACCTTGGGGTATGAGAACAAACAGTAACACCATTTGTTAATAAAGACGATAGAATATCCAACATCATCATTAGTCAATTCATATTACTACTTGTTTACACCTTTGGGTAGGAGAAATAACAGCAACACCGTGAGAAGTTGTCAATAAAGGCAATAAAGCATCCAACATCATTTATTCAGTTATACTATTTACTCTGAATGTACATAAAAATCTCTCTGTGACATGCACATAGATATCGATCAACCACCACCTCCCCAACAACTTTGTCAAAGTCATCAACCCCGCCACCACCCCACCAATGATTCTCCCTCCCTCTACATATTTATATACATATGCATATATAACACATATACCAAACACATGAGCACACTTGGGGTTGTTGTCCCTGTACCTGCACGATCAAAGAGAATGCGAAATGACCAACATTCAAAGAATACTTTGCCCAGCCTTCTATATCTTCGCATGACCTGGATGTTTCAATTTCTATATTAGATGTATGTGTTTTCTGTTGGTCCATATACACTCCCACTGTCCATAAAGTAATAGACATGTCGGCTTTAGAATGTCCATAATTTTTTCTCATTTGATTTAAGCCACCACACATGGTTGTTGTCTATGTGGAGCCTGATGTCAGAACGCAAGGTTGTCAGCAGAAAGTACTGTGCACTAATTCCCAACCTCAGCAAAAAAATTTGGGGGGGTAATTGTTGCAATAATTTAGTACTGCTGATCTAGGGTTCTCCTGCATATATTGTACTTTCGCACTTTCAGTTCACAGAGTAATATGCGAGAGCAGGAATGGCAACAGCGAGGGAGTTAGGGTTTTGCATTGTAAAATATTGGTAAATTGTGGAATAGCAACCTGGTAATGCACCGGGGATCTAGCCATATAGGTGAACCACGTAAAATCTTGTATTGTGCACTTGTTTCCTCTGTTCATTTTTCTTCTTTTTATTGTTCGTTGCAGCATCAATTCGTAACATATTATTAGAAATAAAGATATTTGCAACATACACACACACCCACATGCACGCGAGCATGCACATGTGTGTTTGTGTGTGGGTAAAAAAGTATACACGTACAAATATGAGTATGTTAAAAGCGGCCCGAGAGGGTGTACACGAGAAGTATAAACAGATGGAGCGAACAAGCTCCCTATTTAAATAAAAAACAAAACTAGTAGGCCTCAGAGAACTGCCCCAGACCAGCGTTCTTATTCTGAATCTCCTAAAAAGCCCAGCCATTTTGTTCGGACATATTAAACTTAGGCACTTGGAGGCCTCGGGAGGAAAACTGCCTTTTGGCCAGGTTGACAGGGGAAAGGAGTCTGAATGAGAGTGGTAAAGATAGAAATATGTACCTAGCCCAATTAGTTTAAGACAAAGTCTTAACTGACTACCCTTTACCTAAGAAAAGAAGTCTTAATTGACTTGACCAGAGTCCAGTTTGATGAGTCCAAACTCTTTGGTGTCCTCCTCAACATGTTTACTCCAACGATAGTTAGGTACTCAAAAAATGAAGATGTGGCAGGAACTCATCTAATTGTAGTCCATTAGCAAAGACTAAAAAGTAATGGATTTACAAGTTCTTCTAGACGTTTGTGCCAATTCTAAATGGACAACCATTGTTCTTTGGTGCGACAAAAACATTTGAGAGGGACAGTGACTTCTATATCAATGCTGTGCCAATATCCCCATACATGGGCTAGATGCAAGTGTCGGATCATGGTGGTACACCATGTATGCCTCACCGCGACATGGTGTGAAGAATCAAACCATGCTCTTTGCACCATGCTCTTTGGTGCAAAGGGAGCGTATACTTATCACTCACATCATTCCCAACGTAGTAATTGGCATCTTCTTAGAGACGTTGTCAGTCAGAATTAGGAAAACATATGAACAAATGCTAGCTGCTTGTCAATCAAACCGAAAGACAACAAATCATGTAATGATCGTTGAACTGCATCCCATCGGCTGCATAGCAGTGAGGATGGTGAATATACGACCTTTTTTCAGCTTTGGCTAGGTGGCGCCAAATAACAAGAGTGCTAGAACAGAGGTAGAAGTTGTTGTGTCTGTCTTTAGTTATGACTGAACTAAGTATTTTGAATGAGGATAGCGGAGAGTTATGATTCCATATTTAGAAGAGGAGAAGAAAACATGGTGGCAGTGGCAACAGGTGGCTGGTGATGAAAAGAAAATTGATAATAGAGGACATGAATTGAGCTTTTAGCATTCTGATTCTACAAGAGCTCTCTCTTCTAGTTGAGCTCTTCTTAGGGAACCTCAGGTATCTTCTAAAAAATTTGCCGCCCCAGCGAATCTCCAAGATTGTCATGTCTTGCCCCTGGATGGAAATGTGGAGGCAGGCCTTGGGTCCAAACAGAATGTTGATCCACTTTCAAATTCACAATATTAAAATTGGTCACAGAAGTAAAGGCCAAGGGAGGTCCGGAAAATTTCTCGTACCACAAGGATCGTTTTGTAGTTTGACCAGCATTAAAGGTGCCAATATATATTGGATACAACATTAAAGGTTGTGAGGTTTTGTTTGCTGTTTTTTTATCTTTTGAGGAATTTGTGTCAAAAGTTTAGAATGCTTTTGTTTCAAACTGTACATGTGTGAACGGGCTTATTGGAATACAAGGACTTTTGACCAAAAAAGATTGGATTCAACATCTAAGCACCCCATGATTGTGAAAAAAGAGGTTCTACCATGAGCTCTCAAAATCCAATATATAGTCTGATGCATGACATGAAGAGGAAAATGAGAGATGGAAGGAATAAAAAAAAAAACAGAGACCAATTTCACATGCTACAGAAATTATTTGGACAGTTGTGAATTGGTTTCGTTTCTGCAGTATCCAACCATAATAAAAAATTAAGTGCGTTCGTACATAATATACAAAAAACTGTTCTCTTACCAACTGCAGGGCTGGCAGGTAAATTTCTGAGCTCCTCTAAAGTTTTGGCATCCCCAACTGTGGGCACTGGATTGGACAACTGGTAATCTCGGTCTACATCTGACTCAATACAGCTTGAAACATCTTTTCGAGGCAGCTTCCACTTCGAGGATTTGGAATTTGAATCTAGAGAATGACCCAAAACATGTTGAATATGATGTGCATCCACTTCATCTATGTGAGAGTACATGTTCGGTAGAGATTTCACAATCTGGCCAACTTCCTGACCTGCAGCTTTACTAGCAGGGATATCAATGCAACGAGATACAAGTTTTGACTTTTCTGTTAACTCTTCAACATCATACGGCAGATCCTTTTGTACATAATTGTTTCGAGAAGAATATTTCTCACATTTTGAACTAATAGACTTCTTCACAGCTTCAGTGTTTTTTCGTGTCACTGAGGAATGATTTTCTTTCTCCACAGGATCAGAAGAAATCGACTCTACTGATTTAACCCGGCTGAGATTACCATCATCAAGTTCACCAAAAAGGAACTGCTCTTCCTCTAAACCTTCTGAAGCTGACAGATTTAATGCCTCAGCTATTCCAAAATCACCACTAACTTTTTGTGAATCAACATCCCCCAAAGAAGATTCAATTTTGTCAATCTTGTCTTCTTCACTAGAATTTTTGTCATCTCGACCTTGAAATATAGAATTGCTGACACTAGAAATGGTACAATCACTACAGGATTCAACTTCGTTGGCAGAACCATTTACCGGGTATACAGCAAGTGTTTCCGAATATGTTTCTTTGAGTATACAATTTGTACATGAAGTAATTCTTTGACTTTCAAGAAGCTTTGCATCATCAAAAAAGCTGCAACAGTTCTCGTCTCCTGCAATTTCATGAATGTTCGAAGACCCTTTTGATACTAACGTGCCAGTTTCTGGTTGAGAATTTACCTCGGATATTTTCTCAAAGGTTTCAACGTGCACAGGGACTTCTTCGCAATTTCCGCATGAAATGTCATCCAGGCGAATTTCTGAATTCTCTGAAGTGGCAGGGTAAGTAAAACTTTGGATTCTATCTACACCATTCTCCTCCTCGTACATACTATTGCCAGACATACCACTATCTTCCCCGTGACAAGCATGTTCTTGAGCAAGTTCCTGGCTGGAGCATGCTTCAGGGGAATCAGAATCAGGACTTTTTGAACCAGGACAAGAGATCTCAGAGGTAACAGCTTTTCCATTCTCAACATCATTTGCTTTACCTATTTCCTTAATCTTTCTTGACATTTCAGAATTTAGTTCATTACCGCTTCTAAAATGACTTTCAACGATTAAACACGACATATCCACCCCAGAACAAACCTCATGTGGAACAAGATTTTCCAAAGTATCAGTGACTTCATCATGCGCAAGAGAATCCACCTGCCTCGGTCCATCATCAATCTCAAAATCCTTGTTTGCTTCACTATCTGCAACATCTGAAGCAGAAAACCGTGATGCATTATCTTTTCTGTGCCTGCCAGAGGCAAGATTGGTCGACCACTTTACCTCCAACAGATCAGCCGCAATCTCAGCACGCTCCAACGAGTCTGCCCTAACAACGCCAGCACCGTCGTCTTCCTCATGAAAACTCTTCTCCCTCCTTGCTTTCCTCCCAAAAACAAGCCCCATTATCCGCGACCTGCGGGAACTCGTCCTAGTCACAAGTTTCAAATTGCTCACATCAATCTCTGTAACCGAACTAGACAGCTTGTCATCGTAATTCAAACTTATGGACTTCATAGGCCTCCTACTACCACCATGCCCATCCGTCTCCTCCCCTGAAGACGAAGGTGATAATCCAGATTCCCCTTCAACATCGACCTCTTTGAGAAAGTAGGCTTCTCCCTTGTGATCCAAATACATATCAAAGTCTGATTGAACCCCATTGACGGTTATGGTTACAACCTTCTCCTTTGCCTTCAAAACCCCTTGAAACTTCCCGAACCGGACATACCAAGGGGATGATTTGAAGCTCCCATCTTGTTGCTCCACCACAACAATGTCCACAGCACCACCAAATGGATGAAAGGGGCCGGAGACAGTACCCACCCCCTTGGTAATGTAGCTTCCCAGCCTTGCATACATCCTTTTAGAATCTCAAATTCTCGTCCGAGATAAAAACCCTAGTATAAAATAGTCCCCTTCCTTCCCAAAATTGTGCCTTTCTAGCTCATGTGTCCCTTCTTATCAAGATAACAGAAGAAAAACATTCCATGAACTTCACAACAGCATATTGGGAATTCAAATTCAAATGACACCCACGAAGACAAACACGAATTTCAAGATCGTAATTCATAAACCCAATTGATTGCCCCACGCAATTGCAAAGAACATAAGCTTAGAAAAGTGAAACTATAAACCCAAACCCAATGAGACCAAATTCAAGAAAACCCAGTTGATTGGTCCACGGAATTGCAAAGCAGATTTTCCAGAAAGCCCACCTCAATGATAGATAAATCAAGAACCCAAATTGATAGCCCCACGAAATTGCAAAAGCTAATCAGCTCAAAGCAGAGATGCAAGAATTAGAACAGAGAAGAGTAATCTTGACTTACTAAAACCAAGTTCAAGAAACCCAACTCACAATTCGTGCATTCTCACAGGAAACCCTCATCAAGTTCAAAATTTTGAAGGCAACCGCGTATGCGGAAAGCTGATGAACAACGAACCGCCAAAGTCTGGAGAGTGTGTTGGGGGCGTTGAATAACAGTTGGCGTTAAAACTGGAAAGCATATTCGCTTTTAAATTATTCGAATGTGCCAAACACAAATGTGATCATAATCATTTGTTTCAAGAAAATGACACCAAATTATATTATACACTTATTGTGCAGTTTAAAGAATCTAGATTTGCATATAACAAGAGAGTTTCAACCAAGAAGAATTGTTATCGAGAAAGAACGGTGAGGTTCACGAGAGAAACAGGCAAATGGATCTTTGGCTATCGATCGAGAGAGAGACAGATACGGAGAGGTGGAGATCTAAATCTGGTTTTTCTTGGAAATGTCGAGGTTTCTATATAGAAAGTGGTGCCACGCGTGAGCAGAGCTGAAAATTCTGAGTTAGGTCGGAATTTAATGTGGTATCATAAACCGCAAGTATCAACTCTATCCATCAACTTCAAGGGTCCTTCCAGCAATAAAACATTTTGGATAATCCGGATCGATGTGTTACATCCGTCTTTAATTAATTAATTAATCATATTTTGACTTGTATTCTTATTTAAGATATAAATTATATTTTATGTTTAATTAATTAATTAATCGTGTTTGACTTGCATTCTTATTTACGATATGAATTATATTTTATAAGTTTTTCATCATACCCCAAGCAATAGAAAATGAGAGGGAAGGACGAAAGTGGGACATGAAATAAATATAGATTAGTAGAAGATTAAATGTGGATAGAGAAATAAAATAAATAATTTATAAGAAGGGTAATCATGAAAAAAAATTGTAAGAAGGGTAAACAAATAACGAATCTTTCATAATTTGAAAAGTGATCAATTTTTTGGAATAGATCAAAAAGATTGTATGATAATTTTTTGTGATGGATGGAGTATGTGATTATTTAGTACCACTACATAAATCAAAACATGATTATATGTATCAAATTTTTCTAGTGATGGCCTCAAATGATCGGAATCACCGCTAAAGAATATATATAGTTAAGCTCTGAGGAGGAGTGACCAATATTATAGTTTAGATCCAAATTGTGTATCTAGATGCAATTTCAAAACATATTATCCTAAGAAGGTGGGTGTTACTCCATTTGGATCTAATCTAACCATGGCAGTTTCAATTTGAGTTGAATACCAAATAGTCACAAATAATTTACTAATATATTTTATCATGCAATTTAGTCGAGTTTTTGACCCGTATATTATTGTTTATTGACTTTTCTTTCCTCTTATATACGTAGGATCTAAAACTTATTTACCGATGTGTGGTCATGTTGGAAATTGTGTTTCCAAATAAGGAGTGCAGATCGTGAAAGGGCGAGTCTAAAACATGTTTAGAACAAAAGTGTAATTAATAAACACGATGCGTATTTTTTTAGTATATATCTCCCAATTTAGAATATCTCACAATGTAGTCTCTAAACTATTTTAATTAAATTGCTTTAGTTCGTTCGTTCACCCTTTCTTAAAAGACCAACATATGTAAACTTTTTTGTAACACTTTTACTAGACTTACAAGAAAAGTGTACCATTTAGCTACAACTTTGCAACAACATCACTCAATCGCCCTTTTGAAGGACACGCCAACTTTAGTAAATTTCGCTGCTAAATTATTTGCATATTTGACAAGTTCTTTATGTTCAATCTTTTTGAAATGTCGGATACAAAAGATAGAAGAATGGAGTGATTCCAACCGGAAAAAGAAAAAAAAAAGGTCAGAATGAAGTTTATAGCCTAAACATTTACAATGCGAGAGTATTTTCGTAATTCACCTTGATACAGTTGTGCCAACGTATCGCATGAAGTGATATTTGAGCTTTTACTATTAGTATTTGAGCTCTACAAATATCACTAAAGAGCATATATATATATATATATATAGCGACATTTAAAGGAATCTATCGACAAAAATGAAGGTGAAACGATTAAGAAAAAAGGTAATCTCAATTCTCAAAAATCAGTTTCGTGTTAATCAATCCATTCGCTGTATCTCGAGTTTTCTATAATTATTATATCTACATCCTGCAGGCAACTTGACCCTTGAATTTTGGGGGTTAAAGATGCAACTTGGCTGGTGCTGGGACTAGTGTTTTGCAGTTGCACTTGAACCAAGACAAATATGATATAATACTGTAATGGACAATGGCTGTCTCCTTATCAGCCATTGCAGAAGAATGCGAACTCACCCTCCTTCAGTTCTTTCTTTTTCTTTTGGTGTGGCAACATGGTTCGGTTCTAAAATGTTGGGAGATTGAAAACTTTAGGCTCCGTTCCTTCAGTTTCTTTACTTTTCTCTGAAAAATAGTTTTGGTGGTGGCAACATGGTTCGGTTTTTACAAAATGTTGTGGAGATTAGAATCCGAACTTCTAGGCTGTTCAGTCTGATCAAGCACGGCTTCTTGAATAATCTCAATCATCTATTTCTTCCATCTGTTGTCGAATATGGATCGTTTAGCATGTCACCACCGTCAATACTCATCACCCCCAAACCCCGGTGGTTATGGATGACCTTGTGAGGTTCCTAGTCGAGGTTGCAGTTGCGGGATTAATCATGAATCGATGGGATGGGTGGAATGGTGGTGATGATTTTTTATGGGTATTTTTCAAATGAGGTGAAGGAATTGATGGTTTGGTGGTGGTATGAGAAACAACTACGAGACTAATGATTCTAGGATTGTTGAGCGCGGCACCGGTGGTGTAGGTCGCACTGTGCCCATTTCCCGCCTGAGCGCTCTGATGTTCTGTTGCGCCTGTTGGCTATGCCACCGGCGCAAACAGCACCCTAGCACTTCCTCCTTTCGTTCGTGCCCCAGCACTAATTTCGTTCGTCACGTTTATGCGTTGTTGCCTTGTCACAAGCCCCTTGCATGATAATCATTCACCGCACCCCCAGCGCTATCATTTGGATCTTTTGGAGGTTAAAATGAAAAGGCTGATTTTAGGATCATTGCAGAGACTATCGATGTTTTAGAAAAGAGTCGTGGAGATCATAACTTTCTATACCATTGTTTCCGGGGCTATGATAAGTTTTGTTGACAGCATCAAACTTGAAGAACTTCAACAGCAATGAGAAGATGATGTCTACAAATCCAAGAAAAATAAATGCTTTTTAATACTGTGCTCACTGTTGGAAATCCCAATACCCTATGTATTACTACAACACACCAAGATTTTCATATAGGAGATTACTACAACACACCAAGATTACTACAACACACAAAGAAGTACTTGCTAACACTTTGGAAATGTCTGAGATATATGCTCGTTAAGAGGTTTACACATAAAAGTAAACAAAGCTGTTATAGTCAGCAGATTACTACATTAACAAAATTACTTATACTAAGTAGTCCGAAATATCAATCTTAGCGGAGATCATTTTGAACAAATTTTAATAGGGCCTAAGTACTAGTATTTCGCTTAAATGTGGCTGCAAAATTGGCATTTGGTGGTTGGTAGAAAGACCAAAGAAATTATACGTATAAGAATGGGAGGAAGTTGGCCAAAAAAAGATGGTTTGATATAGTTGACGCAACGCAAAGAAGATGCTATCAAGCGATGAATTCATTTAAGAACACAACTCTCTATACCGAATTGTCCTTCCACTTTCTTCTATGCTTTGCCAAATCCCGATCAAGAAATTCTTGTAAAGGAAAAATCCGTTATATTAATTCTTGGAAAATAACATAACATCTTTAAGGTCGAGGCTAATGAAAAAAACATGCGTGCGTTTACTTTATTCTACTTATCTGAATTATTTCTTTTCAAAATAAAGATACAAAGAATATAAATTAACATCTTTTATGTCATCGTTGCAAAATATAAAAACCAAACACGTAAAGAAACAACCCTTTAACTTTTTAAGACTTCTATTCTCATAGTTTGGTGATGTTTTCTCCGCACAGGCTCATTATGTTTACACGAAGCCTAGCATAGTTAGAGTTGTTACTTCTTGATCATATCTTAATTTGAGTTCTTAAATTATGATATTCCCCTCACGGAAACTTACAAGCCTAATCTAATGAAAGCAGTCTAACCTAAAATTCTGTATAACACACGGCTGGTATAAATCAATTTCTCCCCAACTCATAGACCCAACCCCAGCTAAGCTAATACAGGTGGTTTAAGGTTTTAATAAGCTCTTGGTTATAGCATGTTGCAGGGTTAACACGCATATTGACTATTCACAGTTTTGGCGGGTGCCGTAATTTTTTTTTTTTTTTGGGTTTTAAGATAGAACTGCATTAAGTGGGCGCCGTAGTTGAAACTTAGAATCAATTAAGAAAAAAGTTTAAAAACAAAGTAAAAGTTATGAGAAAATTGATGTTTAATTAAACCCTGGGGAAGGGAAGGAGTATAAATATAAGTTGACTTTATTTTGGGCTATGATTGGTTTTAATCTCGCAACCTTACGGATAAAAAGTTTGGAAGTGCTATTAAACATTTTACCGCGGAGTCCTAATTTTAGAACTTATGACATGGATCTGTCGATACACAAACTTCCGTATGTGTGTGAAGTCTTAAAGACCGGCATCGATGGATGCTGCATAGAGATTGAGTTTGGTTATTATATCTGACGAGCTTATACTTTTTCTGAGTTTGTTTTTGAGTTTGACGACATGCTTTAACACAAGTAAAAGAAAACAATAATCGAAGATTAATCTAAAATTTTGGCCCTTTGACCAACAAGCAGTGACACTGAAAATAACAAAACAAACCAAAACGTAAGGATCGTCTGGGACTATGGCAGATAAATTGTAGAAGGAGGAGACGAGAGTGCGGTAGGGGCCCAATAGTAGAGTCCAATCTGTTAATGGTAGGACTTGGGCCTTATGATCGCAAAGTATATGACCTGGATCCAACAGTGATTTGGGTTCAACAATTGGCCCAGTGAGTTTTCAAGACTTCAGGATGCACACCTCCCACTTTATCTTTTCTCATGCATAAAAAGTTTTTGGTCGCCGCGTGCTATTTTATTTGTCAAAATGAAAAGGTGTTCAAAATTGAACGAACCGGCCCCGTTCTGTTTCACATGACTAGTGTCGTCGACTTGGAGTTGGTCAATTCGGTTCCGAAGTATGATCATCGGCTTCCTAAAGTCATCATACGGTTGTACCTCTAGGGCTCATTAAGGGAGGGGGGGGGGGGGGGGTCCTCTTCCAACACGATAATTACCAAGGTAAGCTTTTTGATAAGGTCTATAACTCTCGTACTGTCTCGAGTTCTCAGACCCTCTCATATTGTGAACTAGGCATCGGAGATTACCCCCCTCGATCTCCCCTATGAGATTCCCATCGCACGAGTCACCACCGTGTGTTTTGTGATGTGTACTTTTATTCGTGAGCTCTTTTCGGTCCCATCAGGTTTGTTCCGCAACAGTAGCATTTTGTTGTTCGAACATGTGCACGTAAAACTAAAAAATAATGAACAATAATACCCGTATTAGTGAAAGAGCAAAGGTGTAGAGTAGCGTAAACGCTTTTTGAGTATAACCGAAGCCTTCCCACATCAAATGGAAGACTGCTATGACAATCATATCTTAGAGATTCAACCAAGTCTAGATTCAATGTTCATCCAAGAGAATTACAATTCTCTACAATGGATCGTCTATTGATTAAACCATAAGTATGAAATAACCTTTTTAGTTCAGCAACTTTTATCTTAAGTGATGTTGGTGTTTTTTAATCCAAATTTTCAATCCGTCACCACGGGTAGGAAAATGTATATTCTTTGATCCATATCAAGTTAAAATCCATCGATGCATAATTACATTGAACTAAAATATGGGTGAATTTTACCCAAAGGATTATGCATGAAACTAAATTTATGAATTCTTGATTTTTCACTTAAAGAAAACCAATGTTCGAAGCAAAAAATCATTTAAAAACTTCAAAAGTCTTATGTCCACGGGAATTATATTTTGAAAACCAAAATTCAAGCAACTTTATTCTATTTTCAAAATAAATAACCAAATTCAAAACCCGTTTCATCATCTGCAACATACGATAAGTTGTTTATTGCGAATACAAGTTTTTCACATATCAAATCATTCTTGCAGACTACTTCCAAAATAATTTAATCATCATCATTACATAAAAAGATGTCATTGCTTTCGAATGCTTGTAAGTACAGCTGCTATTTGAATTATAATGCTGATAACATGATATCAATGATGAGGACTAAAGTTTCTCCTCGAGCACAATACTGCCGTCACACTTTTTGGGTGGGGCTTCCTCCATAGTTGGCAAAAAGAAGCCCAAGTCGTGATTGTGAGCATTACTAGCAAAATTTTCGAAGGTATATGCGTTCTCACTTGCACGTGAGGCTTTTGTTACCTAATAAATAGTGAGACAATGGCGTGAATTTAGTATAATTAAGTAAAGGCTTTCGTTAAGGCGTTCTGGGATTGACATTCTAGTTGCATGGAGGAACGTCGTGTGGCAACTTGTTGAGATTATTTCCGACTTAAGTTTAAATATTACGAGGGTGAGTTTTGTAAAAATAGAAATATGTGTTCATTCGGGGAGGCCTCCGTTGATTGTGTATGAACAAAATACGAGTCCAAAGCAATTATTGATGCGCTCCTTATCCCTTAAGCAAATGAAGAGCGGGCATGTAGTCTTTTTTGTGTGGTACCTATGTACAATCATTTACATACTACAATTGCATGCTGACGGAGTTTTGAAACTACAATTTTCTTTAATGTGGAGCCCCTAAGGCGATCTTTTAATTTGTCATGCTTTTTTTCATGTAAAATTGAATACCAATCTATTTCACGCAAGAGATTTCAAACGATCTGCAAACCTAGTCAGAGCTATCACAATTGAAGAGGATATATACCCATGGCATTTGCTTCAATCATTACAACATAAAATGGCGACCCCAGTCATTAATGTTGATCATCAATCCATCATCACTTCTAAACAAAAAGACCAAGTTGTTGAAACATATTTATATAGATCTGGACCAAGTACCATCTGCATTATTGATCAATGTACTGATGATTGATGGTGTTGTTGGGTACACACTCCTCATAAATACAAATGCCTATCAACTCATTAGACCCACGATGCCTTTTCATAGCTCCTATCACTTGTTTGTGTCAAAAGCAAAATGATTTCAATACTTTTAGGGGCAGTTAACTACCTGATCTTCTACTTCGATCTACTCTCATTTTCATACCTTTTCTCTTTTGATACCTTTGAGTGAAGTTTGGAAACCTTTAAATGATGCTCATGGAACCATTGGCAACTTGTGTTATACACTTCTATGTGACTTAGTAAACTTCAAAAATAAACAATTACTACAACACCGGAACACAACGTTTTCTTTGACACGTAACACTTTTTTTTGTCCCGTTAAAAAGAGAAAACTGCTTGTAGAAGTTGACGATCATGGATGTTTTATCATTTTTATCCCATTTAGCCTTTTAAAGCTCTCCTCCATTCCAACATCAAGAGCAAAGATGTTACTTTCTACACATGTAAATGATAAACATTAACACATAAGCTGAAGTATAAAAACAGATAACAAGTAACAAATTCATGGTGTCCAGGGGGTTACAAAGACGCCCAATTCTTTTGGTTCGGGGGCTCAATTCAAGTTGGTCACACTTGCTGACACTGTGATCATCCCACTTCGTGCACATATTTGGTCCATTCATAAATGAGAATCTGGGCACACGTGAAGCTAAATGGACTTTGTTCTATTATTTATTTTTCACTTGTGTACAATGAATTGAGAGAAGGGGCTTTCTCCTCTCCAGATAATTGGTCTATGATAAATGGTCCCAAGGCAGGCATACATTCACGAGTGCTGTCTCTTTGAAATATCATCTAATGAGTTGAACCAGAAAGAGGCGCATCAAGAAGGAAAGTGACTACTTCTGCATATCCATGGCTTACGTCTCAATTGAGTTCACCTTAAAATTAGAGGGCTTACGTAAAAAATTACGTCACTATATCTCAATTGAGTTCACCTTGAAATTAGAGGACTTACGTAAACAATTATGTAACTATAAATCGAGATTCTAAAAAAAGGACGACTCAAACGTACAAGACTTTAACAGTAACTTTTACACCACACTCACCCTCTAAAGCGAGGCGCTATCCACTTTACAATTATGATTTTTACATCATTTAAGATAATGGTTACCCATCAAGAAACATGTATGACAAATGGAGAATAGGAAATTGGGACCTCCAATAAACAATGAACAAGCCATTTTGTCCCACATGTATCATCGTATAGTGGTATACATTCATTATGTAATCCGCATTAGTAAAACCATCAGAACATAGAAGGATGTGGGTTGTTAAAATCCGAAAGATATAATAATGTAGGAACATTATCAAAACCAACGAAATTTATGATAAATCAAACATGGCTTCAAACTTCTCTCCAAAAAAAATGCACATATGATTGTGTACTTCACGGGTTCGTGGCGCTGGAGAGAGAGCGAGAACGGGAGAACGAACAAAGTTGACATGTAATTATTAGTAATGAGAGCATTAAATCGAGAGCAATATGTAAAAGAAGGTTCATTTGTTAAAAAAAAAAAAAAACTCTGCTGTTTATGAACCATCTCCACTTTATACAAATATGTAGTAACTTTTTTTATACACAAAACCAATTCATTTATAGTAGAGCTACTAGAAAATTAGGGAGAACTGAGAATTTAATCCTGAAATCTCCATACCTATTATTAGCTAACCTTGGCACTAATCTTCTCTTCCACTGCAATAGAATTCTTGCAATGAGTAATTGCAGCCTGAATTGCAGCCTGCAGTTCTTCCATGGTGCTGTCACTTGCAGAAGTAGGGATAGGCACAAGAAGCCCGCTATTTGTCGGTGAAGTCCTCATCGACGCCGGCGCCGAGAACTCCCCTCTCTTCCCCCTCACTTCTTGCTTACAGGACCTCATGCTTAGATTACCGGAAAACGAATAAGGTTGACGTTCAAACAGTTCCATATTTGACCTCCTCCCTCTGAAAAGCGGCCTCACCATTCTCATGTACCTCTTTATTACATGACTTACGTCGAATCTCTGCTTCTTCTTCTCTCTCTCGGGCTCTTCCTTGTCACCAACTTCACACCCTTTTCGCCATTTCGAAAACAAAGAAAACGATTTGGCCTTGGTTCTACAACCCTTTTTCTCACCATCTTTAGGGATGCTACTGCTATCCTTACTGTTTGTGCTAGTTGAGGTGGTCTTGGCGTTTTGTTGGTCATCTACGAGTTCTTTTATGGGGAGGGTAAAACTGTCCAATGAGTTGGTGGAGGACCTAGGGGAGACTGGGAGGTGGGAGAGCAGGTGGAGAGGAAGTAAGTGGCCGTGAAAGAATATCTCATCGGCCGGAGAGAGGTCAATAGCTAGTGATGCAGGAGGATGAGGGGTGCTTTTGGCCTTATCATGAAGATTTTTTGTGGTGGTTGGCGGCGGAGTTGGGTGGAGAGAAATGGTGAAGGAGAACTCGTGTGAAGGAGAAGAAGAAGCTGAAGGTGGTGACACGGTGGTTGTTTGGGGTGGTACTGCGCCTTCTTTGCCCTCCTGTTTCGACTTCCCTCCTTCCCTTTTCTTCTCTTCAACTTTGTCTCTCGTCTTCTGGTGATTTTGAGTTTCCATACCTCACTCAAATTCTGTATGATTGCCTCCAACCAGATCTGACTCACTTTGCCGTTGTTTTTCTAATTTGGTAAGAGGGAGAACTCTTTGGAGAGAAGAGGAGAAGAGAGGAGGATAAGAAGATTAGATGACAGTGGGGAGAGGGGGGAGAGACGGGCAGGAGAAGAACTTATATGAGAGAAATGTTTACCAAAGTATCAAATAGCTAGGAGCAGTCACATCAAAATTTTCTAATGCAGGTCTCTGTCCCACGAGAAATTTCCGAACCGTAACATTTTTAAAATTTTTTACTTCTACTATTTCTGCATCGTTTCTCGGGGAATAGATTTTGAGGGTAAGGACTTAGAATTTGACTACCTTACCGTATGAATATTTATGGCACCGTTTATAATTTGACAATCTTAATTGCTAGACATGGCTTCCTCATGGAGATATGTCCCATTGCCAAAGTGCTATTAATTCGCAAGCAAATTGTGACTTGTCCAACCCGCAGCAAGTTTTTAGCGTTGTGATTGGTTACAGTAAATGCACAACAGTGAGTGAGTATTTTATTTTTGTCAACTATGAATTAGTTCAGCGGTTCTCAAGATTTCAATTTTGAATTTCTTTTTACCTGGGTTCGAATCTTACTCGTCGCTCATGTATGTGGCAAACTTACGTCCTCACCCTACATGTTCTCCATACACAGTTTTCTCATGCGCTACGACCCCAACATAGATGTGAGATTTGGGAGTTCAAGTGTATATGGTGACCTTGTAAATTTAAAGAACAAAATACTCCATATTGATTGAATCAGAATTTCACGGTTCAACTTTTCAGACAACAAAGAGAGTCCTTTCCACATAATTATAAGCTTTATGCTTCACAGGAGGGAAGGGGGGAAAGAGACTCCTGAGTCCTGTCAGCTTAAACTGTCTTTTGTGCACTGTGCAAACAATTATTTACATCCAAGGACACACTTGCCTTGTTTTTCCATAAAAGAAAGACTGTGTGGCAAGTGGTGGCTATGGGACCTTGAGACAGAGATAAAATGGGACAACAACGGGGTCCCTGCCAAATCAACAGCTAGGATGCTTCTAATTTCAGAAATGATATGAGATTACCCAAGTTACGTGGACACAACACAATCATGGAAGGTTAAAGCAAAGGGTACATATCTGAGGTATCTAAGTGATTCTCTCACTTGCAGTAAGGTGCACCCATTTCGAGGAGAATCTTTGATCATAGAAACTCACGTATGACATAGATTTTCTACCGCTTTCACACTTCCTATGTTCTCTTTTTGCACGCAGCAGCTTTCGGAGTGGTGTTTTATTCGTTTTGCAGGCTAAGGTAACAGATCTTCGAAAGCGTCAGTATCAGTCTATTAAGTTAGTAGCATCAGATAGACAGATATCTATCTATATATGTAAAAGAAAAGCCATTGTAGTAAATATCTAACTATGCTAATCATGATTTTACCAAATTTATCCTTAAAAGATGTTTTTTGTTTAGCTAAAACAATGATTCCATTACCAAAGAAATCAAGATACGACCAAAAGAGCACGAACAAATTGCTCGGCTCTAACCAACATGATCTTGAAAAAAAAGTATTAAAAAATGAATACTACCACCAAATCAAGTGGCGTTAAGGTGAAAGAGATGCATCGAGGCATCAGATCCAAAGACGTTTGGAGTGACAATTTATTTTATCAATTCACTATAAAGGATTTAAGTACTAAGATACGAATTACTCTGCATTCTAGGATTGTTGTATGCTGTCTTTTATGTTTCGTTCCATTAGGATGAAAGAAAACACAAAAACAAAAGTTAAAAAGTTTTCCTCGTAATTGAGGAAGAAAAAAAGAGAGAAAACATCCCTCCTGCCATATTTTTTCCAAAAGTGAAATCCCAGTAAGAGGCAAAACTCCTCTTTCAACTATAGCCTCCCTCCTTGATTTTTTCCTTCTACTTTCTAGCCCCTCTAACCAAAGTGGACCACCATAATATTTTTTTCCCTTCTGAAGTGGGTCTCTAACAAACAATAAGTAGAAGAGTAATTTAAATCAAGAAAAGCGGCTTGAAAAACTAAATCAGAACCCGTGACACAATCCATCCTCGTGTGAAACGACTTCTCAGGAAACGAATCAAAGTCGCCATAAACAGAGATATGGTGTATATTTTGCTTCCATTAATGATTGTCTGCATGTAGAGCAAATGATTCACTGTGCTGCAGTTGAACCCCACCCCCACCACAGAAAACAGAACCTCAACTCCAACTCAGAAGTCGGTATTTGGGAAGATCTTGATTTCACCGGAATAAGAAGACACTACCGAGAGTTTAAGCTTGTCATCACTCATCTATCAAGAACGAAGTCTTGTTACGATGTTGTTTCAATTGATTTGACGGGTTCCAACGTGTTTCGTGTTTGAGTCCACGATGGTGCGGTATAGGGAGAATATATTGCGAATAATGGTTGGTACGAGGGAAACGCAAGAACTACTAGAGATTTGGGACATCGGCCTGTAGGTGGGACTGCACGCGCGTGTGCTATGTGGTCCTAGAGACCATGGAGCGTAGAGGAGTTAAGGTCAGCATCTCAATCATGGAGACATTATTTGGGTGGACAGACTCATCTTCTCCACTAAACCACTCAAAACCATATTCTGCATTTCTAAAAGATAAGATGGAACGAGATGAAGGGTGTCAAGTATTTGTCTCATGCCACGTTCCCTGCTGGCTTTCCTTCCTATGACTCTTCTTCTGTCTCGAGAGGAAGAGGTTAAGATTTCGAGTGGCTATTGGCAAAAGCAGAAAAGGAAAAAGGTTTCCAACCAAAGGATCTTTGCGGGATGACTGTGAGGTCTTTGTTTCTTTCCATGTTTGTTTCCCTCTCTCTCTCTCTCTCTCTCCCTTCCTCCCCCCTTCTCTCACACACACACGCATACACGCACACAAAAGTTATCTCCCATTCAGTTGCTATTCAACCCACTAACAGTAAAGTCTCTTATTGGGCCACCAGGAGAGACCAATCCCAAGCTTTAACTTCTAAACTAATAGAATATGCACGCACCAAAAGGCAACTACAGATCAGCTTACAGCATTATTCGTGCTGGGGTACCTTAAAACGCTCATGTTCTTTTGAAACAAGAACATCGACACAAGATTTAGCGAAGCCTACAAATGTTTTTTAGCAGGAAAGAGTCTGGGTGTTACTAAGTTTAGTACATATACAAACTCGCAAGCAAATCACCGTTTTTTGAGAGGGAATCCTTCATGGGTATTGTGTTTAAGCAACTCGTCAAGAAGCCAGCTGCTCAGTTTATGGTGTTAGTATGTTACAAGCAATGAAAATTAGCTGTTTACAACAACCGTTGGATATGTACGGTTAACGTATTTCAAAATGAGGCAAGGATACCTAGACTTTACAAGCTAAAGAGTATAATACATAATGACTGATTTCTCTATTCCGAAAAGTTTTACCTTCGTTACTTCAAAAGAAAGAAACAAATTTAATGTTACATCAACGAATTAAATAGCAGGACCATCACAAAAGTTTCTCCTACACACGGAATCCTGATAGTTCTTGTCGAACTTCCTATGTGACAATAATACAGTGAAGACTGTTTTTTATCATTGTTAGCACCATCAGAGAACGGACTAGTATACAATTGAACAAATGAAGAGACAAAATGAGTTACCTCCAACAAGTTGTAAGTTGTTCGTGAATGTATCTGAGCTTGGTAAATCAATCTGAGTCAGGAACAGATTTCTAACTATGCTGTGCAACTCTAACTCTGATCTTCCGAGTTAAAGTGTAAGAGAGAACCTCATGGCCCCAGTTTGTCAAAATCTGTATCAAATGCTCAAAGCCTTCATGGGACGCGAAAGGAAATACAGCCCAGCAGAAACCACTGTCTTCCCATTTCTTCAGTCAGCTTAAAAACAATTTCAAGTGCTTGCATCATGATTGGCTAGTCACTTTCGCTATCGTATCTAGACCCATCTGAGCATATTAAAAAACAGCCTTTAAGGTTTCATGACTAAACGTGTTCCATATTATGTAACATATAGATGAGGGGTGACATACCTCCAGAAAGTCTTTTCCCTTCCATGGCTTCTTTCTTCTCTTGGCAACTAGAGCAAAGGAAAGGACCATCCCAGGGTCGCAATTTTCTCGAATCTGATGATCCAGCATGTATTGAAATTCCCTCTCCAGGTTTCATCTCTACTTGACAGACAGCGCACATGAACAACTTGAACATGTTACAAAGTGGGTATTTTGTATCCAACCTGCAATCCATACAAGAATAAGAGATGTCAAAAGATCAGACTTCTGTGACTGTTAGCCCACACATATCTAGGTAGCCAAACCATGCCAAAATAAATTGCATTATTCCAAGGACGGGCAACCAGAGTCACAGAGACAGATTTTGAGCCACTGCCTGATACCAATGTGAAGTTCAGAATTTTAGCTAAAAATAACCACTGGAGCTGAACAAACCTTTCCGAAAGCATAGCAGAACCTTCCTCGATCAACTCCTCCACCACATCTGGCTCACAATACTCTTTATCAACCTGAGAAGACGACTCGGAACTCTTTTTACGGAACATGGACTTGAACACTCCTTTACCCGGCTTCTTTGATGGTGGCAAAGGAGGATTTGTCTTCTCTGGAGGTTGTATATCGACCACAATGCAGGTTGTATCGTCTCGAAGTCCTTTCACCTGTACAGCTTCCTGCAAATGGGACTGCAGGGTTAAAACTACATATTATGAAAGTAAACTTCTATTAACTCACAAAATAAATTTCTTTTAAGGCATACTTTAACAATTTGTGAAGCTGCAGCATCTGCTGGCATCCCACGGCAACAGTCAAGAGCCACTTCTGCTGTTAGAGCATCCCAGACTCCATCGCTCGAGATAATTAGTCTTCCACCGGCTGAGGATAGCTGCAAAAGTAACAACTCAAAATTTGAAATAATGGATTCTAACAACATGTGCAACTGCTAGGGACCAATATGAATTAAGGGTCATAGGTAATTACCAGAAGTCACTCTTCTAATTAAGGAAAATGACAAGCAGAAGCCACAATGCAATCCTAACATATCAACGGCTCAATGTTCTTTTCTTTCCCTTATCTGGTAAGTTAAATAATGGTAACATTAAGTTCCCACTAGTCCAAAATAGATTAATAAAAGTTTCTACTTCTCCAGCAAGAAAAATATCCATCTGTCGACGTTCAAGTGGCTCTATATTTTTTGCAATGGACATCTGCGCTGATTAGCACAATCAGTTATAGCACCACTAAGCCCCGAGATATCTGAGAAAATTACCTGGACCCTAACCCCAAATGGCATGTTACCTGCCCTCATAGACCCACTGTTCCTTGGGCAACCTTAGCATGGTCTAATGCTTCCATTTCCGGATGCTCCTTCATTATGTGGCTGGTTTTGGTCATATCCCAGCAAAAGATAAGCTCTGTAAATGGGGCGTGCTAACTGATGACAAATGCATCTTGTGCAACATGGCCTGAATCCATACAACACTAATTTCTTGAATGCAGTTATTCTGCTATGATTTTCAAACCACTTCAGACACGGAACAAAAGCTCCTTGCAACTGGCAAAAGGATGGGACGACGAACTCAATTCTGCTGTTCTAGCATATAAAGGTAGCTCTTTTCTGGCTAATATTAGAAGGCCTACCACCGTATACTGCTATTGGCAGGAATTTAATGAAATTTTTTTTTGCGAAAGAGAACAAAACCAGCAGGTTTGATTGTACAGGATATAGAGAAAGTGATACTTTCTTGAAAGAAACCAACTCGAACTTCTCAAAGCTAGAGCTCTGTTGGAAATGGGGAATACCAGACATCATCTCGACAATCAAAGTGCCGATGAGTGTTGCTATGCTGTGAACTATAAGCTTTCCTGAGTCTAGTGTGTATGTTCTCAAGGGTATTCATTTGGCCTAATGCTACTTAATGGCTTTGCTCTTGGTCCGTTTCAAGATTAGACTACCTACAAGTTCCCAGTTTCCGATTGCACTTTGAACAGAGGTAAACTCAGAACAAAGCTGAACCATGTTATCATCCCAGAATAGTTGGGATTGGCGACATAAATAAATCTCTCTCCCTCTCTCTCTCTTCTCATGTTCCCTGAATTCAAAATGACGTCCTTTCCAATCATTCTATCGCATCAACTTGACACAAGTCATCTTTCCTCACTTGGGCATCTAGAGCAATTTATGTCCATACCATCTCAATCGCTGCTTTATCATGTTTCTTCATGGGTGCCATCCAAGTCTTGCAGATTACCTCATTTCTTATCATCTGGTTGTGTGGCCACTCATCAAACTAATCACTCGTGTTTCATTAACACCCATATTATGCATGTGTTTCTTCTTCATTGTACATTCTTAACTATGCCACAGAGTTGACCCCGCAGACATCCTATTAAATTTTCCTTCAGCATTGATAGAGAAGCTGCAATCGCACAACACTCATAAAGTGCTTCTCCTCATTAGTCAGCACTACGACAAGATACACAAAAATTACCTTCTCGGGCACCTCGTTTAATCAATATCTTTTTCCCTTAATTATCCTCCCACTCTTACAAAAGTTGCAACCCATGCTCTGTCTTCCTCTTAGCCTAAATCCCTTGGATTTTAAAATACTTCTTAGTACTCCAACGTTAAATTACCTCATATTCTAATCTTGTCAATTATCATCAAATAACTTACATCGTGGGGCATCGTCTTGAATATTCTTAGCAAAGCTCATCTGTAACTAAAGGGATATACAACATGTGCTTAAAGACAAACCCTTGTGAAATCTATCAAGTTGGAAATTAACTACTCACACCGTTTTGCAGTCCTTACACACTTAGGGTCCCATCATGCATGTCCGTAATCACATCAAGATACTTAAAGGCTTTCCTCTCTTATCTATATCCCACCACATTGCTTTCCTCGGTACCCTATCAAATTATTTCTATGACAAGCTTAATCCTCATGCAATTCATGCTTGTAATTCGTCAACTAATCCATGCCGACTCCACTGTCCAAACCTCAATAAGAATTACTCCTATAGTTATAGGCTCCGCTATCAAGGTCCAAATTTCAACTTATAAATATAAACTTCTGACTATTATAGCCAAAAAAAGCACCAAATTCTCTTTAGTGCTCTCTAGTTTTTCATTCAATCACCTGTACAAAAGTATTTCTCTGTCTCTCTTCAGCCTCTGTTTGCGTGTTAAAAGTTACTGATTCTCCCTTAATATTAAGCATCTGCTTCTTCTCTCCCTTAAAACCTTCTTTTCCACCACCCTCGTCACCAATCTCTGGTACATATTTCACAAGCCTCACCTTTAGTTCCCCTTACCGCCTTGTTGGTTTCCTTTCTGGCTAATTTAGGTATTCCCTGGTTCACCTCATTTGACACGTGCAGTCCTTAATAACAGTCTCTTTTTAACTGCTCATTCCACCACCATGTTTCAATAGCTATAAATACACAGAACCTTGTTAGCCACTTGATACAACTAGGCATCTCATTCCACATCACCAGAGACGCATCATTCCCTATTTAAGCAACATGTCCTTTAAAACACTTCACTATTCCATATTCAAATCCCACCACCTAATATGCAATAACCTCTAATCTTCTTCCATTCCTTAACACATGCATAGCTATACATTGTCAAGAATGACTTTAGAATCTCCAATGATGCTAGTAGAATTGATTACAGTTATTTGAGAATCAAGATCAACTAGTGCTTTCATAGGACAACCGTCCACCTTTCTAATACATCCTGAAAAATGAAGTAGACTTGGATTTGGTGGATATAAAAAAATTGGTAACCTTTACACAAGTGGGTGGTTAATTTGTTAAGGTGGATTGAGGGCTCCCAATGCAATGAATTTAGTAACTCCATTCTCTTACCAGAATTCCGCAGATACCACGTCCATAAGTACCCAATCCACGCCAAAAAGTAGAACCCAAAAGATCCACTGTTCTAGAAGAATATGCAACATTTTAATAAAGGTGTAGCGTGATAAATTCTCATTAACATGCTCATGTGAAAGGATAATGAATACAAGACTATCCAAACAGAAAAATCAAACATCATGCCGACATCAATTGGACGGCGAGAGAATAGACACAGATCACACATCTATAACTAATACTGACTCTAAGCAGCAGCACAGTGACATACCTTCACTTGCTTTACATAAGGAACAGGAACTATGAACTCGCCAACATCCATATCTCCAATAGATCGTGAAAGGCACAATCCACCAGGCCAACATCTCAAAGGACCAATCTGTCATGAAAGTAGTGCAACAGTAAGACAAGCAAAACTTGTTCGTAATTCCACATCAAATAAAGCTTACTATGGACAAGAACGTAAGAATTTACCCAGGCAAGCCCAAAAAAGACAACAAAAGTGCATATTAATGGAGTTAATAGCAAGACCGACCTAAATTACGAATTGAACTCAATAACAGTACAGTTCAGGGAACTTCTGTATAGCTGCACTATTCAGTTTTTCTATACGAAGACAAAGTGTTACTTAAAAATACTTTTCAAGCAATATTGATCAACAATATGACAGTCTCATGTCACACTTGCCCAAGTAATATGGACCAACGATAAACAGTAACCATTTATGTTGACACTTGACATGCATTTTCAATTTTTTGAGAAGTGACTAATATGCAGGCAACAACAACAACAACACAAGCGACGTATACTTTATCCTTTTTGAGTTTTGGAACCAAATTTATTATTTTTCTATAGTACAATAAGATATTAAAACTTCTGTACATATGACAGTCTGCCAATAGTTGATTTTGCAACAGTTGCGAGAAGTTATAGTCAGTTATCTTTAGCTAAAAAGAGCAATTGGTCAAAAGTATACAAATAATTAAGGTTCAAAAAGCAAAACACAATAATACTGTAATAAGAACGTGCATCAAAAGTACCTGTGTACCACCACCGGTATTAAGCCGACCGACCTCACCACCACTTGACGTGATACGGTCCCTCCTGGTAAGATAATAACAGATTAAACCCATAGAATGAGAATCAATTCTTAAGTGATACATCAAACAGAGTATATGTTAACTTACTCTTCTTCATTGCATTCCAGTCTATGATCTGCTGAAAGATAATATATTCCACCTTCAGCAGATTCAAGAATGCAACGGGAATCACCAACCGATGCTACAGTAACAACCCATCCTTCTATTATTACAAAGGTGACAGTTGTTCCAGAACTTTGGGCTGAAATGTGATCAAGACAACAAGTAAGTGCCATGAATGCATTTCTGAGAGTGCAAATAAAAGAAAAATAAAATGCACACAGATAGATCGACAGGTAAAGATGCATCTAATACACATGTAGGGACTAGAGATCCAACAAAATCTAATATGCGATGACACTCTGGAGGAACTAGGAAGTCCTAAGAAAATCATTGTGGTACGAAACTAGAATGCTTGACCAAATCAGGCAGATATACATAAGATGCTGCACCAAAAAGAAAGATAGAACACAGATGCCTATGTGACATTAAAATATTAATTTTGGCATGATTCAGTTGTAGAAGCAGCGGGCCCAATATCAAAGCTCTGCAGGCCAATGTTATTCTACTTCATTAAAGCTTGAACCTGCTACTGTTTCCGACCAAGTTACAAGACTGGGCCTCTAGAGCACAGCTAGAACTAAGAAACAAACCTGGCAAAAGAATCCAGTTTGCAAGACGAAGAAAGAAATGCTCGTACCTTTCTCTTGGAAATCTTTGTCGGTCTTCACAAACCCGGCAACCAAAGCCCTCGGCAGGGCCGCAACCCATTCATCTCTGTTCAGATCTGGTGGAATAGCACCCACAACATTGTTTAGTAGATTCTCCTTAGAGTATATTGCAGCTGCAGTACCATTATGTCCATCAAATAGCTGCAAAATAAGATTTATTAAGAGAAAGATACTGTGCTTGAAATTCTAGAGAACATATACAAGCCAAAAAGGCAACTACGAATAGTAACAAACGGAGTGCAACCATCAAATCAAATGCCATTGTATGCGGCATGCTTTAATGATTGGCATAATGAAACAATACCAGCATCCTACAAGTTACACACATGCACCTGTCACCAGAATAAACATGTATAAGCCTCTGTATTCAGTTACTCTAAGATCCTGGGGAAAAAGCTACTAGCTTAAAGGAAGGGCAACCAACGTCTAATTTGAGCCCTTCACACCCCTTTCCCCCACAATAAAACAATCACAACAGAACTTTAAATTGTCAATCTATGCAGCCAAATAAGATATCTGAGCCAGACTTTGCAGAAAAAACTCAACGTCCGAGACTCAGAACAACACACGCCAGGCTTCGGAGTAATCTCAGAGAATGTAAATGTTCTTACATAGCTCATCTAGTAGCTAATAGCTTGATGAAGAAATATAAGTAAATCCCAAAATGCATACCAGGCGTTAACTAGCTGCCAAAATCCAATGATACAGCGTACTCCCACTACTTAATAATTCATGGCAAATGACGGTTTTTCATCCCCGTCGTATCTCTAATTGGAGAACAAACATGTTTTTGCTGAGAATACAATTACTAATAAATCATCCGTGACACAAAGTAAAAACAAATCCTAGCTTAAACTTTGGGAATCCGCACTATATTTTTTAAACACAAAAACCTACACGCAACAGGTACTCAACCACATTAAAGTCATTGCAAAAATGGGATCCTGTTCAAATGCTCCATTAAAGTAAAATGCGTAATGCTTTGAAGATATATCCAAAAGTAAACCCCAACACACACACAAACATGCACACAAGAGAACTAAGTGGAGATCAAGGTATACCGCAAAAACGGAGTAGGTAGTAACGCCGTCTCCCAGCACCCGCTGGCACTCCATCTTAAGTAGCGTGAAATCCTCGCCTTTCTTGCTCTGACTGGCCTGGCCGTGACATAACTCCGGCCTCTCGATCTTCTCGCTGGCCAATTCACGCTTCAGCAACACCGATAGCGGAACCGTATGATGCTCGCGCCTCGCGGACATTGTTCGGTCCGCTCCCTTCAAAAAAATCCAAACAAATCCCTCTCCGCAACCTAATCTAATCTCGACCCCACTCTACTCCTCCACGCTGCCGACCAATTCAACCACCACAAACCTCTCAATCGCGTACAACCAAACGACAACAATCGCGCAAATCGCACCTCCGTAATGCCAAAACACCGACGTGGCGAACATCCGAAAAATGAATCAATCGTCAAAAGACGCGTGCCAGACGGTATAATCGTGGAGCTTCAGGACAATGTGTACGGAGGAGATGCTCACAGATTGCTTTAAAGCTCACGAATCGCGAGCGAGAAACGGGAGAAGAAGCGGGAGAGAAGCGTACGAGCGAACTCTTTGACGGCGACGGAGGGTAACGGAAAATGCGGAATCCCGGCTTGGCTAACGAGGAACGCAGATCCCGGCGTTGAACTGTGAGAATGCCATTCTAAAGAGAGAAATTTTTTGCAGAGGGGAAGAGAGAGAGAGGGTGCGTAAATGAAGGTGCACGTCCCCTTCTTTTTTGCTGCCTTTCTTTGTATACTTTTTGGTTTGTTGTTTTTTTGGTCATGTCATGTGCAGACATGTAGACAGGGCACCGTAGGTTAATTCGGCGTTTATATGACCCAACGTGAACCGTGAGTTAAGGTGCGCCCCGAGGGCCCACCATTTCTAACTTGCGCTTATGGCCAAAGTTGTTTTTATGTTTTCTTTTATATATATATATATATATATATATAATATATATATCCTACTAATAGTACTTGTGAGATGGGACAAAAATAGGAATAAATAAAACCTGTGCTGAGCCCTGCATGTGATGCGAGTTAGGCACGAGCTTGACCGGCCCCAGCTATTCATTTTTTAATCGTACCGCCTTTGGGTCGGCCAGTGAATCAGCCTTGACTATTTTTCGTGGGGATGTCTTGGAGTGGTGCAGCTTAACTTCACGCGGAGGGGCTCATGATAGCAACTCATTTTTTAAGTTTATTAAACAGATAAAAATACATGGAACGAGCCAATGAACAGATCCCAAATGTCTAGAAGAATTGAGTTAACCGACAGATATTCCATGGATACCGTTAATAAGCATATTTTGGGAGGCTAATTTTCGAATATTTTGCTTATGATATTTCCAAGCCTTTGAATTGTTAAACGCTTAAATGGAAAATGGCTTAGAAACAAAGCAAAGCAAATCAAAGCAATTGTGTGAGGTTATTCTGCTACGTGGGCATGGGCCAGCGTGGCCCACCAAGGCTGGGGCACCGTTTTTCCTCAAATGCTCCACCGAATCCTTTGACCTCCAATTGGAGACACTCCCTCCCGAAATCGTCGGCGTCAATTTGCTCTCTTGCCCCTTTAGTACGAGAAATATCCTTTACATAATTTCAACCTTGTACCTGCCCTTACTTGAACTCAGCCATTTAGAGGTTCAATTCGTGCTCGTCGCTATAGCTCAATCTTAATATTGCACTAGCAGTCGCTCCCACATTTAACTCTGTATGATAGACATGTGATTGCGAAAAAATTAGGATTATGACTTAAAAGGTTTTATGAACGAGAAAACCATCATCGAAAAGTATTGTCGAGAAGGACGCGCATAAGAGCGAACGTTCTTTCCAAATTGGTGGAGGATGCCCTGGCAGTTGATCGGCAAGATGATTTTTTTTTTTTTTTACGGTTGGACCGTAATGAGTATTCTCATGACACATCAGTCTTGTATTCTTATTTGAGTTTTATGTTATTAAAGTATTGGCTTTGTTGATATTATTTGTTTAAGTCTAATAATATATACGAAGCATAATCTATTTAATCATGTCCAATCTCATGAATGGCTCAATCCGGTCATGGTCCTAGATTAGTCCAGTCCAGTCGATTAAACAAATCAAAGTGGTTTGGTCTAACCCCAATTAAGGGATTGTGTTTTGATTATTTTGTGATTGACCCTTAATGTATTCGGATTTCTTTGATTTTGATTTGATTTAAATGTAATTCCTAAAATTTGGATACCTTTTGTTCAATTATTTTTACTAAATTAAGGACAATTAATATCCCATATTTTGAAAAAAAAAATTAAAGGATGAACAGTCAGTTTTCATCAAACCGGCATTCAAAGGAGTGTATTTTCTCCGGATGCTGACCCATGGTTTCAGGAGCGGAGCCACCCAATGGGGGGGGGGGGGGGATGGCACCCCCCAAAATTTTGAAAATTTTCTTTTTCAATTTTTGAATAATGGATAATAGTATTTAAAATGTTTATCAAAATACTATTATATTGTAAAATTAATGTATGATGATTTTATTTTATTGTGTTTTTTAGTTTTTGTGCCATCAACCGTCATAATCTTTGTCTTTCTCGTAACATCTTTATTCTTCCAAATTTCAAATTTTATATCTTCATATTACAAATAAACATGAAGAGATCAATGTTAGTTCTTTTTCTTAATCTAAATTCTTATAGTATGTTAACTTATATTCAATACAATCAGTAATTGTTGATGACCAACCATAACAACTTAAATAAATCACTATGAATAGTCAAATTATATGATTAGTAGTCAAATTGACCAATCTATTTTACATTTAACGTATTTAATAGTGACGCGAATTCTTTTATGTTAGCCATAATATTTTTTATAACCTTTTTTGGTCCCCTCAATTGTACTTTCTGGATCCATCCATACACGGTTTGTATCCTAAAAATCAAGAAAATGAATAAACCTCTTTAGCGACAGCGCAAATTCCTTAGGATTGAAGAATCATTTCATCGGCTAAAACCAACCTGGGAGGCTCGTCAACCGGCAAAGTCGATGCAACCCCAGTGCACACTCAAGCATGTTACATGTTATGATAATTCTGGCAATTACAAGCTGGACCGAGAGGGAGTTCACTTTTGCCTGCTGGGTCCAGCTAGCAAAGCCACACCAAGGTGTTGCTATCAACAACAGCCTGTCCACTATCTCCCTCAAAGTCAATGGTGCCGCGTCAGCAGATGCATCAATTTACGCTGAGGAGAAAATAAAGCAGTCAATTCATCCAAATCTTTGTGATAAGCAATCCCAAGTCTCTGACGTGCGCAATTCATTCTCTGTCTGTCGCTTATAATTTATGCTGTTACGGTAGATTTAAAGTGTCATAAAAGCACACGATAGAGCGTCGTTACTAAATCAGTTGTTACACGAAAAATTGCATAAAGAGTGAAGCGTTATTATAAATACCTATGCGTAAGGCGACCCAAAAGGGTCTTCCGAAAAGAAAAAGATTTTACGATGTTAATGTCGAATATTGTATTGTATGCATTGTACCTAGAAAGGAAGCACGATCAGTAAAATGGGAGCGCAAATATACATGAAAAAAGAAGTTTTGTTTTAGAAATGATTATGAATCATGGCATCGATTGCTTGTATTGGATTATGAGTTATGACCGTGTAGGACGACATCAAAATTCAGCAAACGTACTTACGTAACAAATTACTTCAAGGATAATCAACATAGCTGCCCATGTAACCGAGAAAACAAACTTCTGTCATGCTATAAAATTCTCCCGATTAATTAAAAAAGATTATTTCAAAGCTTGAATCCAGTTATTCAAAGGCAATATGCACTTCCATGGCAACTAAAATCTGCACTGCCACTACTTAGAGAGCTTAATGGTAGTGCATATCACTTCCTTAGATCATGGTGTTCATCTGATTTTGACTAAGACCACAACGCTTATGTCAATGGCCCTAGGCCAACTCTATACAAGAAAGTCACAAGGCCCTCGATACAATGTATCAATCTCGATACAATGTATCAACCTTGATACAAGAAAGTCAATGGCACGACCGCAACGTTTATGCCTGTAAAATCCGTCCACTCTTGAAGAATTATTTCTTCTTGGACTAATTACACCTATGTCCCTGAGGGTAGAGTATAATTACAGGTAAGGATAATAGTTTAGACAAATTACACTTGTGTCCGTTGACCAAACGGAATCGTAAAAATCCTAACGATTTTAACGAAAAGACTTTATTACCCTTAAGTTGGAACCCTTTTTTTAATGCCATTACTTCAATTTTTTTTAAAGAAAGACTTTACTAATTTACTGTTTACTCTTCCTCTCCCCACACCCCCCCACCCCGTGTGCCTCCCCCTTCCCCGTCAACCGCCCACCCCGTCATGCCCACAACCCCCTTCCCCAGCGCGCGCACCCCACCTGCCTCCCCCTTCCCCGTCTGCCTCCCCATTCCCCTGTGCAACCCGTCTTCCTCCCTCGTCACCGGCGCTGCATCCCATCTTCCTCCCTCGTCACCGACGTTCTCTCTTCTTCCCAACTTAAAACAGCTACTATCTCTCTCCTTCCCATCTTCCTCCCTCATCACCGCCCCTTGAACCCAGTCCTCCTCCCTCCCTCTACAAGGGGCTAGCCGCGCGTGGTGGGGCAAGTCTCCTGGATGGTGGGGCAAAAGGGACTGCCGGCGGCATGGGTTTGCCAAGGTGCTCACCGGAGGCGTCTCGGCAACTTGGGTTTGCCAAGTCGCTGGCGTGGTAGGGTGGTTCTACCAGATGGTGGGGCGAGGGGGCTGCCGGCGGTGACTTCAGATCTAGGGTTTAAATTGTGGAGAGAGAAAGTCATTTTGAAAATTAGGTATTTACCATAATTTTAAAAAATAAGATTTTAGATTTTTTGTTATATATAATGTATGGCATTTAAAAAATACACATGAATGACATCAGTCAAAAAGTATAATTTTTTAACGGATCTGGAACAAATGGACATGATAAATATATTTTCAAAGTTTTTTTGTCATAGTATGTTACATTTTAAAACTTAGTATCCTTGACTGTAATTACCCCATAACCTCAGGATTATATAGGTGTAATTAGCCATTTCTTCTTCCATCTAGATGTCATGGCAATTACTTGGATCCCGTGCCTCGGGCAATAATCGAAACTACTACTATAGTATCAACTCAGGTAGGGACACGGAGGCCTACCGATTACTAGAGCCCGTTTTGCAAACGAAACAGATAAGCATAGACTAGGAGCCACGCAGGAGGAGAAAACATTCAACCGTTTAGTGACCACAACAAATGTTCATACATGATCACCCAGATCTACACTACACCGAAATCATTGGCCGACTTCATGATGCTTCTAATATTGACAAGGCTGAAAAATATCTCCATCGCATGACCCAAATTGCGCTGTGACCTTTCACCTGCTATGAGAAAAGCAAGTACCTGGTAAACAAAAAGAAGTTTGACGTTGATGCTAGTGGTGTAGAAATCCTTTTACAGGAGCTCGTCGATGGTAAAACTTCAAAAACTGGCCATGCATACCATGTATTATTCTGTGTTTGTGCTTTTTGATGGGCGACATATCATTAATTGTTCGGAACAATTAAGTTTTTCCAATGTAGTGACCACATGAAGTTGTGTGTGTGTCAACTAGCTGTAAGCATGGCTGTCTACGTACCCAACCACATGTTTGCATGCGCTGTCTCCCTTAAGGGCTCCATGTGCAATTCCGGCACTCCATTTGATGGCTGGGGCAATTTATGCCTCACTTTGCAACCCAACAGACTCAGGAGATAGGGTAGACATGTTCAATGCTAGAATCATAGAGAGATTAGCACTTCCATTGTGAAGTTTTCTTTGTAATTCCTTTGTTGACAAGAGTTTGGAAACCTGTGTTTACGTTTGACTGGCGTACGTTTGACGTGATCAGAAGTATGGATGATTAGTTCATATTGTGTGTTAGAGTTATGATCAATGACCTCCATACAATCAAAGTGTCGAATGCAGCCCGTAATTATACCATTGGCATCATAAGACTTCCAAGCTGCCTATTTTTATCGTCGTAGTTAAGACTGACTCCGACTGTGGCCAACTACATCAAGGGTGTTGTGGTTGCACAAAAGCTAGACAATTCTCCATTCACATTAATACCTCTTAAAGCTGTTCATGAATCACAACAAGGCACCTCCTGGAGTCAATGTAGTCCAAGGTAAAAACAAGACTTGCACATGCCTATTTAATTAGGTCAAACCTGAACAGTCAAACTATACATGTTTTAAGACGAATTTGGGATTGTTGGCTCTCACATTTCCGAACAGGATGATAACGAAAGCAAATAAGGCAGCAATCAATTTTCTCTTTAAAAAATAAGGTTGGTGGCTGTCACCTGTTATGTGCCCCAAGCTTCTGAGCTTCTCATTCTCAGGCTTCAAGACTTACATTCTCCTCTTCAGAGCCATTCACCCTAATAATGTACACCTAGAAAAGACGGACAATTTTATGTTATGTGCACGTAGTTTATCTGAAGCACCATAGCATATTCACAAAGAAACAATGGCAAAACCATTTTCAGAAAGGAAAAAAGGCACAGACTCAAACAGGTAAGGGGATTCAGCAGTGCTCAATTAGCAAGAATCACCTTAAAAACTGTGCGCTGAATCAACTGGAACACCAGGGCATCCCCATCGACCAACTCATGAGCAACTGAAAATCCTCTCCAGCCCCCACTAAGTCCACTTTTTCCTGCCAAGTAGACCGTTGGATACTCTTCTCCCTCTTCATCTACCAATGTTACAGTTTCGTCGCGCCTTGGAAGGTTTCTAGTGCAGAAATATCTCGGAAGGCCCTGTTCACAAAATAGTTCATTTTTTTTTGTTGCACAGGCATTGAGGACCAAGTTCTTTTGCTTATAAAAACCTTCTTCCAAATATTCTTTTAATTCTCACACAGCACAGAAAGCTGTTATAAGACATTTTCCGAGTGATTATGACAGAGAGATGGCCCCAACTAGCTAAGTCGAGCCTTCAGTTAAGTTCTAAAGTGTGCCCATCTCATTGCCACTAGATGAATCATATGTCACAGAAGGTAAGTCCTATTATAATTTCCACCATTTTTCAAAGCTTTCTATAGAAAAAGCAGTATGTGATTATATGGAATATTTTGCACTCCAGACACTGATTAGACGATGAATGGCGACTAGTATGTGACAGGCTAAGGGAGCCTAAAATGGTGATGCATAGGGCCAGTATTTATGCTGTCAAAAACCCTCTGAAGAATGATTGAAACCCAGTGCATTTCCTCTTAGGAACTGCGCAGTTTAGTTGCTGTATGAATAATCTTAGACAGATGAACCAGGCCACTTACCAGCCAAAAGCCACCGGTCACATGTGACTGAAGCATCGGCTTCACAAAGGTAGGAAATTCATCTCCTAGACTCGATTCCAATTCCTCTGCTTTCTCTGTAGCAATACCCCTAGCCGCATCCGACGCATATACCCGATCCGACAAGTCCCTCCGCTTGTAGTTGTAGATTCTACATATACAGAGTACTAAATAAAAAAACTATAGCAAAAGACAGTAGTACAGCCATATGCCCAAACAAAACCCATACATTTTATCAAAGATTTCCAAAATAATTAATAGTTCTTACCTTCTAGGAAAATCAAAACGCTCGTAAGTCACCTGTAATCATATATGACCAGAAAAGAAAAACTAATAAGTGATCTCATATAACCCCAGAGAATAATCAAATAGCTGAACTACAAAATAGTAAAAATCAAAACTTACGATTTCCTTGTACACTGGGGCGGGCAAATTTGCAACCCGACTTGACCTCCTCACTTCCACTATTTCCTTGCGAGCTATTCGAGGTGTTGTCCTCTTCATCTTCACATGTCACCAAAAAACGGCGAAGTAAGTTCATCTAATCAACATATGAGAGTTCACTGAGCGTGCGTGTGTGTGTGTGGAGAAAGAGAGAGGGCATACCGGAGAGGGCTTAGGGGAGGAGGATTGCTTGATAGATTGAGAGAGCATGGGGAGGTGGAGTTCTTCCATTCTCTTCTTGTTCTCCTCCACCCTTTGGCGGCGCAAGTCTTCGTATGTTGATTTTGCCACCATTTTTGTCTTCTGTATATGCAACACCAAGCTTTAAGCCTTGTACTGCTTTCTTCGGAAAATTTGCAGAGAGAGTGAAAAGGGTAGCGGAGCCGGAAGAGAAATAGTGTGAAATTCGACCGTTGGATTCCCACTTTGAACGAGATACGATGGGGTTACTGGTGGGGAGGTAAGTTAGCTCACAGGTACAAGCTGATTCGTCGGTGATTTTTCATACTTTTGTGTTACCGTGGGCTGATGTCAAAACGGTAAAATTTGAAGAGATTTTGCCAAGTCAAATTCAAATAAACTGGTGACAGATTTACTGCCAGTAAGTTCCATTTACCATTTACCTTACCAGTTGATATATTAGGTTCCATTTCGGGTGTTCAGTAATTATTGTAGAACCATAAATGGATGAACACTAGGTACTAATAACAGGCCATTTTTCCTTGAAAAAGTTCAACTTTTAAACAAGCATCCATTAAAGAAGATACTTGATTCTTTTGAAGTCATGTCATAAAATTCAGATGCTTTAATGACATTACGCAAAATAAAAAGGATTTTATGCTCCTCTTTTGTGCTCATGTAAAATAGGACGTCTTGACTTGACTATTTTGTCTGGTTTTCTAGTTAACATAACTTCACTCGATTCTGTTGATACTAATCATGCTAAGCGCAATGTTGTGCTTTATGAGACCACATCATATGAATCCAACAAGTTGGTATGCTTTAACTGGAGAACAGAGCCTGGTAAAGTTTCCAAAAAAGAGAGACAAGTTCATTCTCCTGCTTGGGTTCTGAATCATAATAGATCTGTTCCCATCCGGTACACTGTTCCATTTATGCCAAGAAATAAGCAACAAAAACAGGATCATGGCCCTGAGTTTGATAATGGTCTTGGTATTATGCAACACCAAGACTTCATAATTGGAACTGCGACTGTTACAAATGTGCAACTGCTTTGTATACAAAACTAGGTATTCCCTTTATTTGTATGCCAATAAAATGTTGCATCGCCTTCAAGCTGATATAGAGTTCGAGAGATGAGCTCTATTTGTGAAGCTTTCGATCTTTAGTCAAGTGGCACAGGGAACATTGATCCTCGTAGGTAGTATGTCCTCTTCAAAAATATTCAGTCCACAATTACAACAACACAACAAAAGATAACAACAAACCTTCTTCAGGCTACAGTCGCACGAGACACGATAGACCTCATTCGTATTTCTTCCTTTCTAGAATTTTATCAGGCCCAAGCTCTTCAACCAGGGGAGTACCTCTGCTAGACCTTCACTCAGGCTTCTAGGGTTATAATCCAACTCCGCCTTGGCCTTCTCACAAGAGTAAGCCCACTGATGTCGAAGAACGTATACCGTCTGTTCTAGATGTGCACCAAACAAATCATTAGAAAATCGTAGCTCACCAGATAAGTAAGGAGTGAGGCTTCAAAGTGAAAAGAACACAAGGTAAATGAAGATAGCAGGAGGACATCTCAAGGCCTGGAAGTGTTACATGCAGATCTCATAGGACCTTACTTTTGCTTGCAGGCAAAACCAGCTTTAGTTTGATCTTGAAAGGCATTAAATTATTACAAGAAATACACCAAGACTGTCCGGATACAGCATTCAAAATTTTAAAGTGGTTTTTGAATCCTTGAAACTGTATGTTTCTTGTTCGGTATTTCTAAGGTGTGATGTTCCAGAAAATAGACATTTGCTGCTGGTTATGATGGAGATGGCGTAAAAGTTGTGCCATGTAATGATTCCGTTCATGTGGCACTGCGATTGGTCAAGATGGAGATAGAAGTGGTGGTGATATCAGCAGCAAGCGGAAGTCAGTGGTTCACTAGATTTAGAGGCAGTGGTGATGGTGCTCTCACAGAGAGGAACCCATGCGAGAATCATGGATTGAATAGTTTAGGCTTCCGGAAGGACATCAGACATGTCAACTATTTATGGTGACAAACAAACATCCTTTCGTAAACATATATCATCTTAACTTGGGGGAAATCCCATTCTTCACATCACATATTGGGTCGAATTTTGAAACACTCGATGCCTCTTTATCTCTGTGCTGCAAAAGAACATGATTATGGTGATTGTTGAGCCTTTATTCCCAATTATGATGTAAACAATCTTCCAAAATATCTTGTATTTTTTTGCAGATGTCATTCTTCATCACCATCATAGAGTTGAAAGGAAGACAGTGGCCGCAAGACAGAACTCAACAAAGCAAACAAGTTGAAAAGCAAAGGAAAAGTGTAAAACCCAAAAAAGAAGCTGATTGGGAAATATAAAACCGTACCGGAGGACTGATCAGGGGAAGATTTCCTGTTATTCTAGAAAAAAGAACAGATGCCCATCCGTAAGCCTCAATCACCCCCAATGGAATGTTAAACCATGGCCTTTTTGTCTGAGTGATGATGGCAGCTGTATTGAAAACTTGCACGAATGATGCATTTTCTCCTGTAAGAAGATATCTTTCACCCAGTCGACCTTTGTTCATAGCCGCAATGTGCCCGTCTACTACGTCGTCAACATGGCTAAAAGAAAACTTATCCTTCCCGTAGCCTATATAACCCGGTAGCCGACCATTAAATCGCTCAATAAGCTGAAAGAAGAATCTCAAGACATTCAAAACCATCATAGTTTTCAATCATCTGACAGGGCCATTTAAAAAAATGTCGGCAGGCTAAGAGGCAAGAACAAACACTTCATACATGAACATCAAATAGTACTGTGTTTGCTCAGTGGCACTTAGGTCATTCCCATCAAACCGCACATAAAACATAGACAACATATTATTTCCAAGAAAAAAAATAAGCAAAGTGCAAACTGAAACGAGTAAATGAATAGGGAATATTAAGCCAATACAAAGCTCAAGAGTTACTCAGCATCTACGTACAATGAACTTCTCTAGACTAAGACAATATGAGGAGCTCATACTTGAAACGCTCAATTGCCTTTGTGATTGTAATGCTGGATATCGAATCACTATTAGATCTTAAGCCTCCAAAAAAATGTACTCAAATGGCATAGGCAAACCTAGTTACTCTCAGAGATTAAGCTGTTAAAAAATGAGCTCAACGACGTCTATCAAGATCCCCCAGACCCCACCTCCCCAACAGCCCCTCCTGTACAACCTTTGCTGGCACAAACTGGAGAGAATTCAGGCCACTAAAGGCATAAGCATGACCAACTCAAAAAGCTATTAACACGAGGAAACAATATGTATTGCATATGTCTAACATGGGCTGCAATGCAAAACCCATTAGAAGCAATTGGAATGTAAGTTTAGTACTGCTCTCAAATATGTTCAAATTGCAGTCACCACATTGTTGTGAAACATCTTCGAACCAGAATCAAAGTTTCTATGAGCAGAACAAGCATGACCGCTTTTATGCCTTTTCAAGTCTTGATGAACTATATACATACAAGACAACATACTACACAGTCAATCGGAACCAATAATTCAAGCTGAACAAAAGGTAAATGTACTTGCCAATCGTGCAACAATGTTCCCAGCAGTGACCTTGCCAGGACCATATATAACTCCAGGATAAACCACTACCATAGGCACCCCCTCCAACGCCGCTTCCAGCGCGATCTTATCGGCAACGGTCTTCGATTTCTCGTACTCAGTACAGAACAACTTGCAAGGATGAACCTATCACCAAACACAAAACTTACAAAAATTATCAACACCACCCAAGATCAAACTAGTAAGCAAATACTCGTTTACTTGACTCTCATCCGCGATATATCCATCAGTTGGCCCCAAAGCAAAGAACGACGATGTGTAGATGATCTTCTCTACTGTCTTTATCTCCTTAAATGCTTGCAAAACGTTCCTCAAACCTCCAACATTAACCTACCATCATAATCAAGCATTTAGTCCCTTCAGGTTCGTTAAATAGCAGTACTAATTAGAAATCAAATACTCCCGTTGTTGCATTATATTTGTCGCCTTTGAATTTTCACAAGATATGAACATGTAAACATCGACTTTAGTCGTTGCTTTTATCTCAGTTTGAATTGTCAAACTATGCTTAATCTGCATTGACTAACTGATTTCAAATTTGTAAATTGGCAAAAGAGGACAAGATTATGAAACGTCAAACTAGGAAACGAGTCGATCCCTATACATCTAAGTTTCATAAAAATTCTCGTTCACCAAACATTTACTCCCTTGGAGTTTGTAATAGAACTCAAATGGTGATTACAAATTAGTCAATTCCTTTGTTTCATTATTTATTTCTCCTTTAACTTTTTGCGTCTTTCTAAAATAGAATATGAGCATGCACATCAGACTTTAATAGCTGCTTTTGCCCAACTGTGACTTGTCAAACTGTACTTACTACATTTGTAAAGATTATTTGAGTTCAACCCTATCAAATTAACAAAAAAGTCAAATAGGACAAAAATTACGAATCCTACAAGTCAAACTAAAATAACGGAGTAAAGTCAATCCTTCCGTGTTCAAATGTCATCATACGAATTAGCAATAAAGGAGACAAACAATGAAGTCGAGGAAGTAATTTCGTGCATACTAAACCGACACTTGGTTTAATTTTGCAAATCGTGCTTACGGAGGTAAATTTGGAAGGATCGGGGAGCCAGGGCTCGACGAGGGCGGCGGCGTGGAGGATGACGTGGCATCCGGAGCAGGCGGCGAGGAGGGACCGGTAGTCGGTGACGTCGCCGTAGGCGAGTTCCAGAGCGCCGCCGTGGGAGGGCGGAGGGAGGGAGGAGACGACGCTGGTTGGGCGGACGAAGGCGCGGACGGAGTGGCCTCGTGCGAGTAGGGCGTGGCAGAGCCTTCCGCCAAGGTAACCGGAAGCACCGGTCACTAGTACCTTCATGCTTCACCGGTTGGCCCCTCTCTCTCTCTCTCTCTCTCTCTCTCAGTCACTGCTACGTGAAAGCAGTCAACAGCCAGATTTTCTCCATTTTTTTCTAGCAATGCAAGCTTCTGCAGTCTGTGTGTGAGTTTTGAGTGGGAAGAGAGGAAGAGTAACAAGAGAGAAAAGAAAAGGGAGTGAAATTTGGCTTAGGCTTTCGCAGGTTGGTCTGGGAAGCACTTATTTCAATCATTTTAAAATAAATACCAAATTCTGTTAACGCTTTATATGACAATTCTTAACGATATTTTTTTATATCATTAAATAAAATTATTAAAAATATTTAGCAACCATTAATCATCGCAATTTGAAATGTAGGAGGAAGACTCCTTCAACTCCGGTTGCAGCCAATTTTTTCCTTATTAACAAATGATTAACAGTTTTTCCTTATTAACAAATGACTAACAGTTTAATTATCTTATACTAATATTTATTTTCAGTTCTTATGTTTACACCTCGCCCGATCCTAGGTCTAGTTGCTAAAAATTTAAAACTTACATACTCGATTTGAAAGGTCTATGATTTTATTTGCCAAAAATGACAAATATAGGGGAGTTAATTGAAATTTAGCCTTTTATAAAACCAACTTTCATTTTTATCTTCCTCCTCGCAACTTTAGGGAGGTATTTTTTATGGCTTCTCATTATGGGATGGTATATAGACCAGAATGGAGCTTAACTCCAATAATAACTCCATAGAAGGCAACTTTAGAGAGGTATTTTTTATGGCTTCTCATTATGGGATGGTATATAGACCAGAATGGAGCTTAACTCCAATAATAACTCCATAGAAGGCAATAACTTTCAACTGTGATGCAACAAGCAGAAGGCCGCAATGGATAAATAAGAAACCTTATCCACCATATCACTTTACAGTCGTCATTCAATCTGATTCACAACTGCAACATTCTGCACTCTATACAAATTGTCCACGGAAAAGAGTGTGCCCTCGTCGTGGCTATAACTTGGGCATAATATAGGAGTCGATCTAACCCTTTGATGCATGCATCTTGATGTCGTACGAGTTAATACCCCCTTTTGACCGCCTCACTTGTTAACTTCAATCCCTTTTAGCCGCATTACCTATTAACTTCGCTCTAGTTGTGTCATTTTAAAAAAAAAAATTTAGTAGCTTTCTAAGGCTTCGTTTGACAAAATTTTTTTTTTTGGTTTTCAGTTTTTAAAGAGCAGTTTTTTAAAGAGCAGCTTAATTTTTTTTTTTTATAAAAACAAGTGGGTGTTTGATAACCCTTTTTTTTTTAGGTTTTTTTTTTTGGTGTTTGGTAACCCTTTTTATTTTGACTTTTTTTTTTTGGTGGTTTGCGGTGGCGGTGGTGGGGCGTAGCGGTGGTCGACGGTGGTGGTGGTGGTGGCCGACGGCCGGAGGTGGCTGCCGGCAGTCACCGGCGGTGGTGGCCGGCGGCCGGAGGTGGCTGCCGGCAGTCTCCGGCGGTGGTCGCCGGCGGCCGGAGGTGGCTGCCGGCAGTCACCGGCGGTGGTGGCCGGCGGCCGGAGGTAGCTGCCGGCCGTCTCCGACGGTGGTCGCCGGCGGCTGGAGGTGGCTGCCGACAGTCTCCGGCGGTGGTCGCCGGCGGCCGGAGGTGGCTGCCGACAGTCTCCGACGGTGGCTGCCGGTGGTCGCCGGCGGCCGGAGGTGGCTGCCGGTGGTCGCCGGCAGCCGGAGGTGGCTGCCGGCGGCCGGCAGTCTCCGGCGGTGGTCGCCTGAGGTGGCTGCCGGCGGTGGGAGGGTGGTGGTGGTGGTCGAAAAAAAAAAACCAAAAGTGAAAAAAAAAACCAGTTTTTGGAGTTTTTTTTTTACTCTGCAGTTTAAAAACTGATTTTTTAAATTGAAAAAAAATGGTTACCAAACGCTCTTTTTTTTTCAGTTTTTAAAACTGAAAAAAAAGAGAGAAATTTTTTTTGTCAAACGGGGCTAAGTTTCTAGATTCCTGTCAGATAGGAGTGTCCTCCGGCTTTGTGTATTTATGCCAACACGCTTGATACCCGGGTTCTGGATCTTGTTAATTGTTTCTAGGTGTTGGGTGTTGGCTTATTCACTTTTAACCGAGAGAAGGGGGGGGGGGGTGGGCACCATCTTTTTTCGCTAGAAATTTCAAATAACAATTTCGGAGATTAGCTGTTACACTTGTTATTCCCAAGACGAAGTGATCTTTATTGTTCCGTGTATCTCAAACCAAAGCAACAACTCCCTTCACACCCATGAACGTCTTTATTCTTTCAGGCATTCCATCAATTCTCCAGCCTGAGCATTAGTTGCAAACCACGCAACTACTCTTCAAACAAAATGCCAAGGCCCCCATATGACCGTCCAAGTGCGTTTCAAAGCTTTTTTTTATCGTCATCATCAGTTTCAGAGAGATCATAATCTTGAGCGACGAATGCACTTTATGGGATTGAATTGTGAGTGCCATCGTGCAGAACCAAACGTTGGCCTGCCCAAGGAGGACGGCGACCTTATATCCCAATTCTCAACATTCTTTGGTACACATACGTCAAAGAGAACTTGACCAAGAACCCCGTGAGCGTTGATGCTTGGTGGGCTGGAGACGGGAATATAACGTTCCTTGCGTTCGTCCTGCACGACGTCTCTACCGTGGTGATACTCCATAGAACTGGGCGCAAAAAAGTCGTCATTCAACTCGAGTGCAACTCTGCGGTAGCTTTGACTTGAACTCGTTGATGCTTCCCCCAAATTGCTTAGTCTATCCGGGATCTCATCTTGTGTGCCCTCAAACCCCATCTTTTCTCCTCCAAGTTGTCGTATTCTTCGTGAATATAAAACAGCAGCCTTCCCAAGTAACTCATTCACAGCTGCCTTATAGTCGATTGGATAGTGCCGATAGTGACCTGTAAGGCAGCAATTGATTCAGCTATGAGTTCTTGTGAAGGTTCAGTATATCACAACTACTATGGTATACTTGCAAACCAACTACTACTGAGAGTCTCTATTCCTAATTAAACAAATAGACTTCCACATTTCGTTTGATTATATTCTGCATAACTTTTATGGACTTGCCACAAACAAAACTGCTTTCTTCTGAACTTAAGCAACACATGAATGAGAAGATTGGACACGGATATATTTGCAAGTGGGTAAAAAACTATTGATAACTGAAGGGGAAGGTGATTCAAAAAGGGCTACCTAGCCTCTCCTAGCTTCCCAACAGTTGATGCGCAGGACAGAAGCAAATTGAAAATAACTGAACTTCCCAGGAAATACAAACATAAGTCAACAGGAAAATGGAAAGTGAGGCCTAACTATTTGCCCAGAAAATCAAATTTTGGGCAAGTGAGGCTACCACCAATTTGTGACCTATACTTTACATGGAAAGTTTGCAAATAATTTTATGAAGGTTGAGTGGAGCCCTTCCTCTTAAAGCACACTGCTCCTTTAGTCTTTTCAATCTACCTCTTCTCATTTACCTGCTCTTCATATCAGTCATTTTTTACCAGCATCATTTCTTTTACGAAGCTGTGGGGGGTTGGGTGGAGGGGTGTGTATGTACTGTTATTGTGACAGGAACTGAAAGCAAACTGGAGAATTCACTACAGAAGCTGCTAATTAGCTGATCGCAGAAGCTCTAAGTACCTCAAAAACTCCTTCATTTGATTATTGTTTAAGACGATGCCAACATCTAAAAACATGTCTTATAGAGGAAGCAGTATACTTGGACAAAATAAAAAGTAGAGGCCAACCTACGTGAGGAGAGCGGCTCCATTTTACCAATTTAACATCACCCCCAAATTCTTGTAATTTTCGAGCAAAATTACAGATAATTTGATAGGGAGCAAGATCATCATCTTCTGAACATAAAATGAGATATGGAGCCCCCATACTCTGCACAAGATAGCAATGAATGAACACAGAGGAAATGATAGCAGTAAGTCGGGGAAAAAAAATGGAAACAAATTTGGAGGATGCTTACCACAGAGGAGTATAGTGTCTGCCAATATTCAGCACGCTGTGATTCAAATCTGCTAAGGAAGAGGGCATCCAGGCTGGAAGCAATGCCCTTCGCAATCCATGACGCTAGAAGAGGAGGATGTGACATTTTCAAAACGGTTGGGTGAAGAACGAATCTAGTACCCAAATCACTTGTAAAATCTACTGGAGCAGAATCATAAACGTGGCCAGAAACACAATCTCGCACGAGTCGACACTCATCCTTCAGAAAATAAAGCATACCATGAAAAGGCGTTACATAAGTTCTGTAATCATCTATTTGCAGAAACCCTATAAGAAGAATCACAGACATCTCACATGAAGAGAAAATACAAGAGAAACTCGGTGTAGGAAGTAAATGGGGTCAGAAACTACCAATTTTGTGGAGACAATGTGACATGGATAAGATGCAAACTGATTCAAAAACCATATGTACGCTGAGACTTCCATGTCTACATAAATACACATACATATAAGTCTGTATATGTGTATTTGTGTGACCGCACATATATACTAAACCGAAGAAGAAGATATAGCATACCAGATTCACCTTTGCTTCACATTTGCCCTCAATCATCTGCAACCAAATGAGAAATATCAATAACATCGATTCACCTAAATTTAGTCAGAATTCCTGTGACCCTGGGGTGTTACAGAAAAGACATACAGATAAATCAGAGTGTAAATTGCACTTAACCACCTACGATTACACCGTTTTCCCACTTAAAACCCTATGGTTTCAATTAAAGCACATAACATCGTAACGTCTGAATTGGTTGCAATTGGACCCAAAATTGTCTCTCCGTCAAAAGGAAGGTGCACACCCATCCCATCTTTTTTCGCTAGAAATTTCAAATAACAATTTCGGAGATTAGCTGTTACACTTGTTATTCCCAAGACGAAGTGATCTTTATTGTTCCGTGTATCTCAAACCAAAGCAACAACTCCCTTCACACCCATGAACGTCTTTATTCTTTCAGGCATTCCATCAATTCTCCAGCCTGAGCATTAGTTGCAAACCACGCAACTACTCTTCAAACAAAATGCCAAGGCCCCCATATGACCGTCCAAGTGCGTTTCAAAGCTTTTTTTTATCGTCATCATCAGTTTCAGAGAGATCATAATCTTGAGCGACGAATGCACTTTATGGGATTGAATTGTGAGTGCCATCGTGCAGAACCAAACGTTGGCCTGCCCAAGGAGGACGGCGACCTTATATCCCAATTCTCAACATTCTTTGGTACACATACGTCAAAGAGAACTTGACCAAGAACCCCGTGAGCGTTGATGCTTGGTGGGCTGGAGACGGGAATATAACGTTCCTTGCGTTCGTCCTGCACGACGTCTCTACCGTGGTGATACTCCATAGAACTGGGCGCAAAAAAGTCGTCATTCAACTCGAGTGCAACTCTGCGGTAGCTTTGACTTGAACTCGTTGATGCTTCCCCCAAATTGCTTAGTCTATCCGGGATCTCATCTTGTGTGCCCTCAAACCCCATCTTTTCTCCTCCAAGTTGTCGTATTCTTCGTGAATATAAAACAGCAGCCTTCCCAAGTAACTCATTCACAGCTGCCTTATAGTCGATTGGATAGTGCCGATAGTGACCTGTAAGGCAGCAATTGATTCAGCTATGAGTTCTTGTGAAGGTTCAGTATATCACAACTACTATGGTATACTTGCAAACCAACTACTACTGAGAGTCTCTATTCCTAATTAAACAAATAGACTTCCACATTTCGTTTGATTATATTCTGCATAACTTTTATGGACTTGCCACAAACAAAACTGCTTTCTTCTGAACTTAAGCAACACATGAATGAGAAGATTGGACACGGATATATTTGCAAGTGGGTAAAAAACTATTGATAACTGAAGGGGAAGGTGATTCAAAAAGGGCTACCTAGCCTCTCCTAGCTTCCCAACAGTTGATGCGCAGGACAGAAGCAAATTGAAAATAACTGAACTTCCCAGGAAATACAAACATAAGTCAACAGGAAAATGGAAAGTGAGGCCTAACTATTTGCCCAGAAAATCAAATTTTGGGCAAGTGAGGCTACCACCAATTTGTGACCTATACTTTACATGGAAAGTTTGCAAATAATTTTATGAAGGTTGAGTGGAGCCCTTCCTCTTAAAGCACACTGCTTCTTTAGTCTTTTCAATCTACCTCTTCTCATTTACCTGCTCTTCATATCAGTCATTTTTTACCAGCATCATTTCTTTTACGAAGCTGTGGGGGGTTGGGTGGAGGGGTGTGTATGTACTGTTATTGTGACAGGAACTGAAAGCAAACTGGAGAATTCACTACAGAAGCTGCTAATTAGCTGATCGCAGAAGCTCTAAGTACCTCAAAAACTCCTTCATTTGATTATTGTTTAAGACGATGCCAACATCTAAAAACATGTCTTATAGAGGAAGCAGTATACTTGGACAAAATAAAAAGTAGAGGCCAACCTACGTGAGGAGAGCGGCTCCATTTTACCAATTTAACATCACCCCCAAATTCTTGTAATTTTCGAGCAAAATTACAGATAATTTGATAGGGAGCAAGATCATCATCTTCTGAACATAAAATGAGATATGGAGCCCCCATACTCTGCACAAGATAGCAATGAATGAACACAGAGGAAATGATAGCAGTAAGTCGGGGAAAAAAAATGGAAACAAATTTGGAGGATGCTTACCACAGAGGAGTATAGTGTCTGCCAATATTCAGCACGCTGTGATTCAAATCTGCTAAGGAAGAGGGCATCCAGGCTGGAAGCAATGCCCTTCGCAATCCATGACGCTAGAAGAGGAGGATGTGACATTTTCAAAACGGTTGGGTGAAGAACGAATCTAGTACCCAAATCACTTGTAAAATCTACTGGAGCAGAATCATAAACGTGGCCAGAAACACAATCTCGCACGAGTCGACACTCATCCTTCAGAAAATAAAGCATACCATGAAAAGGCGTTACATAAGTTCTGTAATCATCTATTTGCAGAAACCCTATAAGAAGAATCACAGACATCTCACATGAAGAGAAAATACAAGAGAAACTCGGTGTAGGAAGTAAATGGGGTCAGAAACTACCAATTTTGTGGAGACAATGTGACATGGATAAGATGCAAACTGATTCAAAAACCATATGTACGCTGAGACTTCCATGTCTACATAAATACACATACATATAAGTCTGTATATGTGTATTTGTGTGACCGCACATATATACTAAACCGAAGAAGAAGATATAGCATACCAGATTCACCTTTGCTTCACATTTGCCCTCAATCATCTGCAACCAAATGAGAAATATCAATAACATCGATTCACCTAAATTTAGTCAGAATTCCTGTGACCCTGGGGTGTTACAGAAAAGACATACAGATAAATCAGAGTGTAAATTGCACTTAACCACCTACGATTACACCGTTTTCCCACTTAAAACCCTATGGTTTCAATTAAAGCACATAACATCGTAACGTCTGAATTGGTTGCAATTGGACCCAAAATTGTCTCTCCGTCAAAAGGAAGGTGCACACCCATCCACATGACGGGGCAAGCATGTTCTTTCAAGGCAAACACACCTAACACTCAAGTCGCCAGCACCCCTACCAACCACCCCACACCCGATGCAAACAGCCACACTCAGTAGGCCCCCCTCCCCCCCAATTAAACCAAAAAAAAAGTCACATCATCACGATTCTGCCCCCACCACCGCAGTCCACCCCCAACCACCAAATCACCACGGCCTCATGGCAGCACCGCAGTGCCAGATTGGCCACCACGATCTCCCTTGTTGACATCCTCACCTTGTACTCCAAAGCCGCCTGGCCCACCATTATAGCCACTGACGTCACAACAATCACCGTTGCCAGCCACCACCTCCACCTACCAACGGCCACTCGGCATCTCCATGTGATGAGTGCACCTGTTTGTGTGAATCAAGAGAGAGAGAGAGAGAGATGGTTCCACAGGCAAGAACAGTAGGAAGGATGGGCGCAAGACCAAGTATGGGTTGCAGCAAATCGATGCAACCGTTGGATGACGTCGAAGCGGCGACCTTGGTGATTGGTGGCTATGAGGGGTGGCGCTAGCCAGCAACGATGATGGGCAGAGACTGTCAGTGGCTGTTAGAAGGTGGTGGCGATGGTCAGTGATGGGGAATGTGGGGGGTGAGAGGCGGTGGTTTTTTTTTTTTTTTTTTTGGGGGGGGGCAGCTGACAGTGCACGCGCGTATGTGCAGGGTGTGTGAGCATTGGTAGTGGTTGATGGAGGATGGAAGGTGGGGGACAGTGTGGGTATGTGTGCACTGGTTAGAGGGTGAAAGGGGGGTGGAGGACCATGGTGTTGTGTGGTGGTTTGGTATGGGGATGGGAATTGCGGGGCGGGGGGTTATGGAAGGCAGGCTGCATGCGTGCAGGGTGTGAGGTGGTGGGGAGAAGAGGGGTGGGTGGTGGGCGTGCTGGCGACTTTGTGGAGTATTGGGTGTTTTGTGTGTGTTTGTCTTGAAAAGACATGTTTGCCCTCATGTGAAAGGCCGTCAACCTTTCTTTAAACGGAGATTCATTTTGGGTCCAATGAGAACCAATTTCAAACGCTTAGGCGTTACGTGCTGAAATTGAAATCACAGGGTTTTAAATGGGAAAAAGATGTAAACCTTTAGGGGGTTTACTGCAATTTACCCAAAATCAAAACTAATAAAGACCTCATGCGCAATGCATTCTGATAAAAGCATCCAATGCAATTACCTGAAGTAACTTGTACATGCAAGCTTTGGGACCCCCAGAAAATGATGCAAAGACAACTGGGCGTGGCCTAATTTTTAGCTCCTTCATATACAGAAAAGAAAAATGATAGACGTCATTAGTTAACCTTGAAAATAATTCAAATTTCAACAAATCAATGGCCTAATGCTAACTGAATGTCACTCGCAACTATTCATTAAACAAAAAAAGCGAGGGCAGATCATAGCTTAATCCTAAATTGGGAAACTACATGAAGACTTCAAAAGTAAGTCTGTCTCAACTAATCAACCACAGTAATAATAACACCAGGTTGGTTTGTAATTGAAGCTGCTAAAAGAGAAAAATACAAAAATAAACAGAGTACGTTGTTACAATTTTCTATTCTCAAACTTGGTTCGCCCCTATGGAGGAATATAGGTTATCATAGCATATAAATTTTCTATCAGAGGTCAAAAGATAACAAATGAAGAAATGGATCTATATGCAGAGCAAGTGACATGCTATAGAACTGACCTCAACAAGTTCACTAAGAATCTCTGATGCTAATGCTGTGGCCTTATCAGGGAAGAATCTGCAAAATATTATCAATGTAAAAAACATATTATAAAACAATACAAAATACTGCCAACGGAAGGCAAAGGGGGAAAGAAGACAAAAACCTGCCAATGGATAAATAAGGGGAGAAAAGAAAAGGAATTTCAGGAACAAATCAAAAGCACTTCAACATTGGTGAATAGAAAAGATAATTATCTTCAAGTTTGACACTCAATCAGACACTTCTGAGAGCCAAATCATATTTTAAACATTTTGAACTGCAAACATAGGTTCGGGATAAATTTGAAAGACTCTGTAGACAGGTGCTCTGATTTCATTGCCAACATGTCTTAAACTTGAAGAACCAAATAATAAATGATTGATAATGAGTAGCATAGAGGAGAACTTTCCAACATTTTTAACCTATCATGCTAAGAGGATTGTAGGACGATCTAGAACCAAGAGATAACAGAGAATCAGAAGGCGGGGGGAAGACAATGCCAAGCAAATCATAGGGCTATCTCATATTTCTAGTCTAACTAAGATAAGGCCAATAGGCTAGACATAAACAAATGACAAACATGATAACATACATCAGCCACAAGTAAAGCATTTAAAATAAAACCATATAGGGAAACAAATGTGTACTATCCTTGGATCATTTCTAGGTCGGCTCTAAATGCAGAAGATTCAGTCAATGGCTTGCTGTTCACCCGAGTGAGCCAGTGCAATTAAGATAGCAATATCACATAGATCCGCTTCCTATCCACGGTTCACTATGATCTTAGCATTCTCATTCAGTTGAACGAGTTTCTATCTATATTCCCTCCGTTCCTTAATTTCCCCACCTGAAAGTCAATCTTTGTATAAAACATCTTAACTTTCCAGAAATACACTTAATGCCGTTTAGGTAAGTTGTTACTTCATACCACTCTCTGCATTCACAACCATCCCTCTCTCTTCGACAGATCTAAACCCTAGCCAACACCTCCTCCCACCCAAGCCCACCGCAGAGCATGTCTGCGAGAGAGAGTTTGTGTGAGGATGCCCGAGTGTGTGTGCATCAGAGAAGAGAGAGAAGAGGAAGGGGGGGTGCAGATTGTGTCTTTCAGATTGTTTGTATGACTAGGTGTGTGGATGTCTGTGTGCGTGTGCGTGTGAGAGACAAATAGAGAGAGTGTATGTGACTCTGTGGTGTGTGCACGGATTGCGAGTCTTTGGATTGTGAGGAAATTAATTTGAAAAAAAGAATAAAGGGGGAAGGGTAATTTAGGAAGTTTATTGCACTTGGTAGTATGATATTAGAAACGAAATTTTTTTGGAACATTCCAAAAAGGAAAAAAAGAAGAGTCCAATGGAACAGGGGAGTGTCCAGGATCAGAAGTACATCCTCTCTAGATACTTTTCCAGAATATTCTTCTCTTTAAAAGTTTTCTTTTGGGCTCCTAAATTTGATTAAATGAAGGTCTTTAGAGGGGATTCTCCCACTCAGTTCCACTTTCTAAGGTCATACAGAGATGTATTCTCTATTTTCTTTTTCTTTTCTTTTCTTGATAAGTTATTCTCTAGTCTTGCATTACGCAGATTCTATACTAATACATCCTCACCAACCCTCTCTTCACAACGTCGATGCTCTCATGCAACAGGTATCATCATCAGCAGGCTTACTATTTACGTCTAAGATTGGAGATTAAGGTCCTCACCAATTGCCAGTCAGAACATTCTAGCTCAGTTGCAAGTGTTTATCGTAGATTCTTCTCATGTAGAACTTACAGAAGTGAAGTTAATAGCCAGGTGCTTTATTCTTCTTTGTAAAAGTAAGGCCAGATAAAAGCATCAATTTTGGTTATATCAAAACAGCGCCGAACAGGTAAAGATGAAATGGTAAAAAAATATAAAAAGTGCATGTTGCTCAAGCATTTGTCTTTATTGCATGTGTATAAGGAAAATCGAAAAGCTCTTCAACAAAATAGCAATGGGACCACTTTTCTAAAGATCCAGAAGATTCGTTTCCTGAAAACAAAATTATGTCAAACAGCAGAACTCGTAATTTCATTTCAACCCACTAGAGACCAGCAAGCACAGGGTCATCCCAAACCCAATTTTCTTCAAACTTCTACCATTCAACAAGACCACATACCTAGCTTTCAGGAAAGAGAAAAACCGATTAATCTTATTCCATACAACTATATATCAGCAGGTACCATATAAACTAAAGCCCTCAAATACTGATTTCTAAATTCTCTAAATGTACAAGATCATAAACCTAACTTTCAACAAAGCCAATCAGGTTTTGCATCCACACCCTTCAAGAGAGTAAAGCATTTTGCACTTGCGTCTCTTTATTTGGGATATAACTTCTGACTCTCAACCACCCTAGTTTATGTCCCCGGATTTAAAGCACTTTATTGTGTTACCAAAGACATCTTAGCTCCATGAAGACCTCCCTTCTCACTAGTAGTCCTAGGTAGCACGGACATAGACACGGTGTCGGACACCGACACCGACCACCGGACACCGCAATTTTCAAAAAATCAGATTTTGGACACCGCGGGACACTGCTATTTTTTAATATATTTTTATTATATATATATATATATATATATATATATATATATCAAATACATTTCACAATCTAAAATAATAACTAAGTCAAAAAAAATATTTCTGAAATGTACTGGATAAAATAACTAAGTAAAAAAAAAAAAGAGAGGGACTTTCTTCACTTAATCAGTACTAATGCAAGAAACAACTCTTGACCAAGGGAGAAAATATAAAAAGAAAGAAAGAAAGAAATGACTATTGACGGAGGAGAAAAAAAGAAGAAAGGAAGGACAAGGACTCTTCACAAAGAAAGAAATGACGGGGAATAGAAGAAAAGGGAGAAGAGATGAGGAAGAAGGATCTGTGGGTCAGCGACGGCAGCGGAGGACCTCCGGCGACAATCAAGTGAGCTCCGGTGACGGCGACGGCGACAGTTGCTTCGGTATCTGGCGACGGCGACTGGATCTATCGCCTCGGCTTCTCCGGCAACAGGATCTGTCGGCGACTGAGCTCCGGCGACAGCTCCAAGTCGGTAATGGCTCAGAAGGGCACCTGTGAGGTGAGTGAGAAGGAATCGGCCGTGAGGTAAGAGAAGCAGATGGTCCGACACTGCTCCATGCCGTGTCCGACACTCCTCGGTGAAGTGTCCGACACGGTGTCGGAAAATTAAAAAAAAAATTCGACACCGATTGGCGGTGTCCGGAGGGTGTCGGGGTGTCCGTCCGTTTAGGACACCGTACCTCCACGTAGGAGAGGTGTCCGTGCTTCCTAGACTAGTACAGATCGAGAAATTCCCCTTAAAATAATCCAGCAAACAGCACCACTAAAACCAACAAGTGAAAACATGTCCAACTTCAATCAACGCCAGTAAACGCAAAAGGCAAAAATGAAACATACTAATCAACTTGGTGAGACTCGATAAGACCCGCAAACTGTATCATAACTAAAGAAGAAACAAATCACCAAAATTAACTTCGACCCACAAAATAACTGCAATCAAGAACAAGAAAGATGACCAAACTGAGAGGGGTTGAACTCAAAGATTGAGGAATTAGGAATGGCAAACAAAACCTACTAAAACCAGAACGTGAGAAACATGTCCAACTTCAATTAAGATCATTGAACCCAAAAGGCGAAAAAGAATCACACCAATAATCAACTTGGTCAAACTGACCCACAAAACTAATCGGAAAAAAATAATAATAAATTAACTTAGACCCACAAAATAATTACAATCAAGAACAAGAAAGAAGAGTAACTTGAGGGAAACTGAACTCACGAATTGAGGAATTGGGAATGGCAAACGAGGGAATTCCAGCCATAAGAGGAATACAGCTCGACGTAGCTCTTCAAGTGCCTGTCTTGACTCGACATCCACGCAAACACCACCACTATCCCTTCCACTTTCCCTCTCTCTTTTCTTCCCCAGTAATACCTCCCACCAAATCCCCACATCTTTACAGCAAAATCACCCACCAAAACTTCAAAAAACCGCGACGTTAAACTGCAAAAATCCTCCCGGAAAAATGGATTATTTTGCAGCTTTTTGATAATGGAGTCCCCTGCATGGGAATTTCTATTTCGATATATGTGGTGATAATGATTGACCCTGCTATGTTCACACAGCCATGAAAACCGTGCCACGTCATATATTGCTTGTGTGGCTAATTACACTGAAATTGCACGCGGTTTACCACTATTATTATATACACTTCTTACACGATAAGACTTATAATAATTATTTAATCGACAGATTCGAGTAGCGTTTAAGGATGGGTGTTGACTGTTGAGGGGTAGGTGGGTTAGGATTATAATAACGAGTCACGGTGGCAAACAATGGTATGCAGGAATAAAATTAATAGTGTAAATTTATTAAAATATAAATTTATAAAACTAAACATATATTTTTAGGTAGTTAGTTACCAATTAAGATTCTTATTTTGTCATTTTTTATAATTTTTCTTGGAATGCCACTTGTCACCACTATAAATAGGTAGTTATATAACACCCAAGAAGGTATTTTACGACTTTACCCTCACAGACACTCTTAATGTAACACTAAAAGAATATGACACCAAAAAATGTCTTCTCATTATATATAGTATATATTGTCATGAGGTGGTTGTCAAATAAGATAACATGTCAATATTAAAGTACATACGGCACAAATTCACTAGAAATATCCATAATAAACACTAACAATACATAAAATATTAGCAAACTCTTTCGGGTTATAAAGTAACCAATTCAACAAAATATCTTAGATAATTTAAAAGGAAATTTTTGAAATTTGAGAGTGATTTGAACTGTGAATTTGGGGTCACCAAATCCACTCCAATCAGTAATTTACAAATCCACAATAACTAGTTCCCTATTTTTTTAGGAATCTTGCCTCCCACCTTTTTTAACAACATTTTACTTCTTTTCTTCCAAACAAGATATTTCAAAATGATAGAGTTTATAAATCAGGAGATTTTAAAATGAGGACATTTAAAAAATACCCAGTATTTCGAAATCTCATATCCAAACATACCGTAAACATGTTCTATCCCATCGTTTGTGTTAATTTTCCTTTCATATGTTATTATCTTCTTTTCTTTCACATTTAGATACGAAAAGAACAACCGAAAAATACTAGGCTACTTGCACCAGAATTCGATAACTGCAAATATTAAACCAATATTAAACAACTGAATAGGCATGTTCATGTGAACGTCTTCACCAATTACTGCTTTTATAGTTACCATCTAGATTATTTCATTAATATCACCTTTTCTTTTGGAATGTGCATCAATCATCACTTTTACTACAAAGAGACAACAACTACTATTTTAGAAATCTTTAAGTGGTAGGTGTGTCCAGCAAATGCTTTACACCGAACTCATACTTGGCACGTTGGGTTCATGGTGAGGTTGTAATTCTGCACAACACAAAGGGGGCAGATCTGTCCACTGAATGTTTTACACTAAACTTCTGCTTCTATAGGCACTACAAATATTCCAACTATTTTTTTTCGGAAGGCTATTTTTTTTCGGAAGGCTATTTTTTTTCGGAAGGTGAGAACTGTAATTGTATATGTAATTATATATGGCCCTGTCGGTATGGGAATTCTAACTATTACATGAACAACTCAGAACCCTGCTATACATCACTGAATGGACCATCAAATGTACTCCACCATAATGCCTTACATAACAGAAATGCACTAAGGTCCAGTCCTTGCAGAATTCTCTACTGACTGATCTCCAGAACCAGTTTTTCAAGAGCTTCTGTCGTCAGAGGAACGTGTAAGCAATCCTGGCCATCAGAATGCCTTCTGATCTTCACCAGTTCATGATCTTTGAACTCAGTCAAGTGGGAATTCAAAGTGACCTGGCTACTCACGAGGAAGCGCTCTCGACAGCTCGTATACAGATTATGGATGGGCATTCCTGAGAAGAAAAAAAATGGCACATGAAAGAAGAGTTTCGAGGAAGAGAAAACGATGCTTCACGAGAAATGCAGCTACTTGCCTTCTTCATCTGGATGGGCCAGTTGATGTTCTGCAAGAACTTTAAACACGTTCTGGGCATTAGGCGTCAAACTTTGAAGAACAATTGAAGCTGTCTTAACGCTTTGGGTGGTGCCCCCATGGGCAAGAATCAGAGGAAAGAAGATTCCTTCAACCTTGTATGGTGCAAAAGTTGGAACATGATACCAACACCAGTTGAATTGTGTGTGAACCATCTTCTTGTCCCACACTTGCACCAAACTCAGCGTTAGAATTAGAGCCCCATAATGTGTAAATCCCCAAAACATAAACGTATAAAACAATACATAACTATTTAACCTGATTTTTATGCAAAAAGATCAAATAGCCAAGCAAAGAAGAATTAGAATGTATAACTCCTATCAAGGAGAGACTTGGGACTTTATCATTTGAAAGGATATAAATTCTTTCCTTTCCTCCTTTGGCAACAGGCAAAATCCCGGAAATTCAAACCACTATTTTTTTTTCTGGTGGTGGAAGTGACCTAAAACTCATTATAAATCCCCACAGCCCGGGGCCTGGGAATATAATCTCTTGCTAAAAAAATGACAGCAGCATTATATAACGAACCAATCCAAAGAGCAGTGTAACACGCTTGAAAGCAAGAGTTCAGGACATGGCAACGGCAGGATTAACTTATGCGAAATAACTCGTGATAGAGATATTATACTTACAAAGAGGTGCATTGACATGGTCGATGGAGGCAACAATACGAATATGAGAACAGGCAGCAATTCTTGCAAGGTACTGTTGAGTGTCAGAGTCTCGCAGCCCAGGGCCGTCAATATTGTGAATAACAACACAAACATAGCATTCATTTCCTTCCGTATGTGTTCCATCTAGAAAGGCAAGAAGATCATCCATGGATCGTGTATTAAAAGGTTGTTGAACTTTAAGCGTATTCCCCAAAGGAGTACTTTGATGCATTCTCAATTGCTCCCATAGCAGTTCAGATAAGCATATCACGACCTACAATTTTTGCATCCTTGATTCGTCATTAAGTAGGAAAATCTTGCAATGAGATGCCTTCTAAGTCAGATACGATTTCAAGGAAAGGTCATTACAGGGCAGAGATGTAAGGTCTTGGGGCTCTGGGGCAGTATCACCAAAAACATGTCGTCTTAGTTACAAATGGACACAACCAGTTCAAAATCAATGTCATAAAGTGAGCCCAGCCCTTATAGGATCAGAAAATAACTATTGGCAAAAGCACACATGAAGCTACTACATTTCAAGAAACATATAGAGAGGAATTTCAGCAGCAAAAATTAAAGAGGTGAAAAACCCAGTGGCATCATAAGGAATTCCTGTGTGAAATTTTTCTATACAACTACCACTGTAATAAAATAAAGAACAGTTCCCTGAAAAGAAAATTTTAATTGACTACTTGTCAGACGACGTACTGCTAGTATTCATGCTATTCACCGAAGTGTGATCTCAATAGGATGGGATCTGCACACTTGCGATTGAACAAATATATTTGAGTTTATATGTATGTATACCCACCTGGTTCCTCCATCATAGCCCTCTTTCTATCATTAATTGAAAAACAATAATCTCTGGAGTTACTCTTTTATAGTATTATTATTATTTTCTTTAAATATCTCCAACTAGGCTTCCCCACCATGTTATTGGGATTCGAATCTAGTTGGCTTCAAATGGCATAAGTCATTACTGGAATGGGAACCCGATACAACGCAACCACGGCTTAGTTCTGTCCAGAGGTCAAGCTAGTTCTAAATCCAGTTTCCGAGAACTGACCAAATCCGATTTAAATCTAGATCTAGCCTACCCCAATATAAGGTTCCCTCAGATACTAAAGGAGCCATAGAACCATAACGGATGCTTGACATGTATGGTAAGAATGAAAATTTATTTCAACCCATAATCCTAACTTGGATGCTTAGAAATACCGCCAAAACCAATTTGGGATAGCGATCCTGCTAGAACTACAAGCAACTAATAAGTCTTACAATCTCAATACGTAGGAATCGTGACGGTCGCTTACCAAGCAATATCGCCAAAAAACCATTCCCATCTTCTCATAGTTCTATGTCCTACAGATGCCACTTCTACTGCCTAAAACATGTGGATGCCATATTTGTTTGCAGTATCATTTATAGCCTGGCCACATAACCATATCAACATCCCATCATACTTACTTGATGAACACATTCATTAGTTGGATACAGCATAACTGCTCTTTTAAATTAACAAGTACTTCTCCGTTTCAGCCTAGCTTACACGGTTGTCAGTTCTCAGTATAAATCGGTAATAAATATGAGACATGACCACGTACGCACACACACCTAGTTATCTTAGACAAATTTAGTATCAAACTTTTATTACTTCAAAGACACCAGTCATATAAATACTGTACTATCACTCAAATAAATACTGTGCTATCACCGTACCACCCAAACCATGGTTCCAGCCACCAATCCCAACAAACCAGTACGGCAGTACCCTAATTACTGCTTTCTGTATGGTCACCACAACCAGTGTTTGTACATTACTTGCACCAATCCCTGTGAAAGCGCCATGGTGAAGATTCAACTTAGCGGATGATTCCAATGGGATGCCAGGAACAATATAATGATCTTAGGGCTGGCTGACAGAGATATGTGATATAAACAATGCCCAAAAACTAGATTCTCGATGCTTAAATGTATGTTGTGCAAAGACTAAGATGATAATTTGTGTCAGGTTTCACACTTGCACAACAAAGAAACAGCGACTCAAAGAGATACAGAGATCGGGGTAAAAGACTAAATCAGTTGTATGCATATGTGGAATACCTGTTTAAGATTGATAGCCTGCAGATATCCATTTATTACAACTACAGTATACTCGGTTAAGGAAGTAGAAGCAAAATCTTCAATCAAAGCCTTCTTCGAGCCAAATCCATACATTAGAAGACCAAAACCACACCTGGGACAGGACAAAATTATAGCACCATAAATTTCTCCAGAGCACTCAGGCACAAACACGTTAAGAAATAGAAAAAGGCATACCTTAACTCACAAACCCACTTGGGATACAAACTTCTGTAACTGTGCATCAAAGATGTGATTTCTTTCTCATGTTTGGGTTCTATAGCAGATGCTGCTATTCTAAGCTCCTACATATAAATACCTATACAGCTCAGAATTCTCGCAAAACCCAATAATATATAAGTTAAAAATGTAAATACAGGTGCACACACACAGAGGAGGCAAGACACAGAAATGGCAGAACCTCTTCATCAACAAGATCGATTTCAGAAAGCTTATGAGCAGATTTTTTGCAAGAAGTGCCCAACTCTCTTGCCAGAAAATAGTTTCTGGAGAATCCAAACTCCTCTTCTTCCATAGTATTGGCCTCCATGACTCTGCTCTTGGTTATTTGGTGGCAGATGTGTTACGGTTGAAGCTAGCAAGAAATAAAGGATTGGGTCACAGCTTGATTTATCGTAATTTACCTGTCCGGCCAGCTAAAATTGAGCTTAATACTATCATCAATAAATTTGAGGACAACCAAAATCAAAACAATCAAAACTATAGGAGGTCATTAGGAGCTCGCATTAACAAGTGCAGATAGCTGGTCAACATAAAAGTAAGTCTGCCCGACTACTTGCAATAAGCATAGTCTCCTAAACAAGTGCCATTAGGATAAATGATGAAAAAAGAATGATTTACGTCAAACTATCCCTAGCAGCCACTGATTCACAATCCCCACCTCTGTTCCATTGCATTTTCCTCTTCAGATTTTTGAAAATTCTAGTACACAAACTTTTTACCCATTGAATTAAACCCAACGGAAGTTACAGATTAAATAAGTAGAGGTTGGCAAGTAAAGCTATGATTAAACCAACGAGCAAAGTCCAAGTTTACGTGTACTAAATCTATCATTAGAATTTTCACCAAGTCCAAGGAAAAAATGCAATTAAATTGGGGGAGAAGTATATTTCATCCCCAAAGTCGCCCATTTACTAAATAGATATTGTAGGCATTAACCTTGAAATTGAGTTACTGATTCTCATAGTGTAACATTACAGCTCCAGGTTGCACCGTTTAGCCACACAAGAATGTCTAGCACTTCTGCTTTCACATTCTACCAAACAGACCCTAACAATTTTTCTTCTTTTTATACTTTTCCACGCCCTTATTTATCGTTAAAAGTGCGCTGGCCACAGATTATTGACCTTTGCGACAAAATTTGATGTGAACAAGCATAGTGGGCATGAACATGAAAATAGACATTCCAAATTAAGCCCTCGGCAGTACCCAATACCCATGAATTTACCAAAAAGAAAAGCCCAAAATAATAAATAGAAAAGGTGGAAAAATGTTGATGTAACACTGAACTGACCCAAATCTCGGAGGCTTGAAGGCGTCAGCCTTGGCCGTCCCTAATCGGCGGCGATTGGCCGGTAGTTGTTACGGCGGTTGCCACTGGCTGTAGAATGTGTGCCCTAGTTTTGGTTCTTTTTCCCGCGGTTTTTTCATTTTGAGGCAGTGAGTTGGGCTGGACTTGGGTTCGCTTTAATATTGTGGCCAGCCCAACCCAGTCCATTATGGATCTCTTAGGCTGGTTAGTGGTTACCAACAAAAGAACAATACAGTTTTTGTGATTGTTAAATACAAAATTGATATCCCACATGTGAATAGAATTTGGAAAATATTTGTTTATCCATTGCACATATATTAAATAAAAATATAGCCAAATGTATTTTAACAACAAAAGATTGATGTCTTATATTTTAGCAATAGCAACAAAATACTTTTAGTGACAATCTTTTGTTACTAAGGCTATCACAATAAAGGGAGAAAATCCTTATTCTCATTGCATGTTAAGAGTAAAATAAATTATTCAATGGTTCTCGATTATTGCACTCCCTTAGTTGGGGACCGTTAAATATATCAAAATACACGTTATGCTCGATCGATCCTCCTCATCCTTGGTCGTAATTTAGCAGTCTTGAATAAGAGTACAAATCCAGGACCACTGTATAATTTTGAGACGTCTATTATAATTCATAGGCCCAGGGCAACCTTGTTAGTAGTGAACCACTTTAGTCCAGGGGGAAAGAAATTTATGTAATCTCATTTGGAACACTAGTGAGCATGGACCAAATGCAACCATTTGGCTTCTGAAGAACTGTTTTGAGTCTCGTGAGTTACTAAGGATAAGGAATTTGGACCGGCATCAAGCATGCACATGAATTAATTATGCACTCTTTGGTTCTCTTCATGTAATCAATTAGCTACCATGATGATTTGGGCATATGGTCCACACCCAGAGTCATTTACATCTTTCAATTTCAAAAGTCTATCTGGAATTGCTAATGGTTCAGTTATAAACTTTATTAAAGTTTAATTGAATCAGATTTGTAGGTATTTATTTAATAAAGATACGAAACTGATTAAATTAGATCTCAAGATTTAAAGATTGCATAAATCATAATATAATAAAAATGATGATCATATAGATTAATCACTTTTCCATTATTGGTTTGACCAAGTAAATTATCGAAACAACCTATTAATCACTAAAACCTTAGGCATCTTCCATTGAAATGCTAAACTTCTTGACTATTTTGTCACATTAAAACTAATTTTGTTACACTTTATCCAAATACCAATAGTGATTTAAAGCTAAATTTGCTTTAAATAGCTTAAAGCTAATTCTAAAACATGACTACAGTTTGACCTAAAATTTAGTCTCGATGATAATTCACCAACATGCTCTAAACTGAATCCTAAAGATCAAGTTATAATATCTTTTTATTTTTTTTGTACATCACATCTATCATATCAGTTTCAGCGATAAAAAATTATTATCAATAATATTTCATTATTATTACTAAAATTATTAATATTTGTTTGAGATTAAAATGGATGTTGTTATGTTCCCAAATAATCACCCGATTTAATGCTGCTTTGGATTGCATTACTTGCATCGCACCCATTCTTTGAGCAGAGGTCGGGAGTAATAATAATAATAATAATAATAAATAATAAATGAACGTGCCCTGATCCTCAAGCGCACGTTAGCACTATGATCATGTTCACCAACTAAAAAGGAAAAACAAAGAAAAATGTGTACAAGTACAGCGACAACGTAAACTTTAGAATCTAATACAGGATTTAACATAATTACAGCGATTAAGAGGGTAAATCAGCACCAATTCAGAGGACAAAAAAGTAGTCAATCAACAACGAATACCCGTTTTCACTTCACTATTCTTTTATCAGAAGATTTGCCAGACCCAGAAAAAGAAATTCACTCGATCGGTTACACGCTTTGATCCGATAGAGACAAACAAACCGGCATCTCAAGAAAACATTCTTCATATTTCTGGGGTTTCTTTTGGGCAGACAGAGTGTTAGATTTAGAGAGAGAAAGTGAAGAGAGAGATGATGGGATGGAGACCAAGTTGAAGAAGAAGGGCAGAGGGAAAAATGGCGAGGGCAGAATGGGGACATAGCAACAATGGGAGGGGTGGCAACAAATGGTGGTCTTACAAGCGGACTACTGTGGTTATATGTTGTATGAATATTGGTGTCGCTCTCTATGTTCTTTATAACCTCTACACTGCCCTTTATAATTACCCTTACAACGATACCCAGAAAGGTATGGCTTCAATTCTTGAGTTTTCTTTGTCTTTTCAGTGTTGCACTGCTATCGGAGGAAACCCACTTGTAAATTATGCTGAAAGTTGCAATATTTACGGTGATTTTGTTGCTTACAGCCGCTAGGTACAGTCAAGGCCAGATTAGGAAAATGGAAGAATCAATTCGAATACGAAAAGAATCGGAGCCTATAGAGCTTATCAAATTGGTAAGGGAATACTTTTAGGTTCTGGTACTTCATAATTTTCAATATTTTCTTTTTGGGATTTCTCTTGTTGAGAAGGTGCCCTTGCATCGGATAATATTGCTTCATTGTGACCTGGAGTCACATGTTGGAAATGCAGACCCTCCAATGGTGGGAGCCTTGTGCATTGGGCTAGGCCTTTCGTTGGGCGTATAGAGAGATCGGTAGTGGGTAGTTAGGTTGTTCAGAGTTTGCTCTGTTACTCAGTGGATCAAGTATGCATTCTGTTGTTGCAATAGGTGAAACAAATCAAGGAGGAATTTTTGAAAGAGAGAAGAATGGTTAACTTGCCGCTGCCATTGAAACATAAAATAACTGATGAGATTGTTGAAAGGTTGCAAGATTTGGATCCCAGCGCGAATGCGACTAAACAACAAGGTTGGTTTATCTTTGATTTGCTGAGGAACTACTACAATGCTGTGCCATCACTTTGTGCATTGTTACTTATCAATATGTCATTAGGATATACATGCAGTAATTATTCTTGATTGGCAAATGTTACCTATTACCAGTTGCATTATATAGCAAGACTTTAGACCTTGACTTTCCACATCTTATATATGCTAAGTGATGTTTTTCTCTGATACTAGCCTTGTAATTCATGGATATCCGAATTTTATCACTACATTCCCTTAATGCTATCAACAATTCATGGTACAGTTTATATAAGTAATACGACGTCGGACTTCATGATCATACTCAACATGTACCTTCAAAATTGATGAAGAGTCATGTCACAGCTCACATGCATGAACCGGAAGTTCATTATAATGATTTTGCTCTAGTTCTTTGAGAATTCAAGCATTTATCTTCCTTTCCTTTTGTATCCCCCTTACCCCATAAGTGAGGTATGCTTTGAATGTGCCAAAGCGACGTAACCCCTGAAGATGTAGGAAAGAAATCTCATGTGCAGATATAATCCTATTCTAGAGATAAACTCTTTAGTTAACAACGCTTTAACATCTTGCTCAATTTAAACGTCGAGAGCCCGAATTTCTACTGTTTGCTTCTCACAGTGAATTCACTTGTCACGCTTCCTTAGATCTTCGACAAGAAGATATTCAATCCCAGCCCTGGAACATTCTGCGACTTTGCGACGTCAAGCTACCCCAAACAACTCCAAGTGAGGGGATCAAAGTTCTCTACCAGCTTAAACGATGTTTGTTATGTTGTTTTCACTTCTGTCTACCCCATTGCACATTGCCAAAAGTTCGTGATATGTTACAGATTGTTAATTTCAAGAATAGCCCTAAGCCCGTGTACTGAAACCAAATGTAAGCTTTATCTGGCCTTTGTGCATACAGCCTTTATCAGCAGAGCGGTTACTTATGGCTTGTGGAATTTACGTTTGCATTACTTGGCATTAAATGAGCTATGATGAAATGTCAAGGATTTGCTGTGGTGTTGGGAAGGAGTTAATTTTCATGCGAAATTATAAAAAGGTTGGCCTTGTTTGTTTGGATGTTACGGATATGAAATTGTAGTGAACCAGAAAATATTTTAAGAGAGTGGAGCTTCCCCTGCACGTTCTGGCTCAATTTCTACCGAGCCTCAACTTTGTTGGCACGGCTCTCTATTTGTTCCACGTCTTAGACTTCTTGTGTACTTTGGTTCGCACTTTCTTGGCAGTTTCCTCTGTATAAAGTCTTAGCGGTAAACCAAGTAGTTAGCACTTGTAATATGTATAGTAGTAATAGAAATACTCATAGCAGGTTCAAGTAAGAGGCTTTTAACTTAAGTCAGCTAGAAAAGGAGACGCAAAGGGAGGGTATGCATGAACGATGTGCAGAGTTAAGTACAAGATATGAACCTTCTTCGAGGGTTCATATAAGATCCCAGCAACAACGCAATCCTTGAAGTCATTCACAGTGACCCACTAGTATAAATTCACCGAACTTGAAAGAAGCAAATGAAACTAACTATGTATTACATGTACCATCAAGTTTTTACCCAACATAATTCATAGCTTTGGTTCTACACGCTGGTGGGTAAAATCATTGTAAGCCAATTCGGAGGAGTAAGGAAAGCTTCACAAGAACAGGCTTCATTCGGAGGTGATGACTGGATGCCACATAAGGTGTTGAAAATTTGACTTTTGTAAATGCCCTTGGAGAGAGTCACATTCCCCTATTATGTGCTTTCGGTGAAGCACAATCTTACCTATTCTATTAAGATATAGTCCTTGTAGGCACATGAAAGATGTGATCAATTCGGAAAGGGTATCGCCAGCCACTTCACTCGAGCCCTAAAAAATTCTATTTGAGCAACAAACACTTAGAGAGAAGTAAGGGATTGAACACGTGGATTGTTGAATATTTGGTGGACTAAGTTTGAGTTTTTTGTGTCTATCCATGGGCATGGAGTCAAGGCTGGTGTTGAATGGTGAGTGCAAGTTTGGTGTTGATTGGAACGTGATCTTTTGGTTCTAGTGGCTTGTACTAGTGGTTTAAGTTTGTTACGAGGGAGGGGGTACAGTTTGATGATTGAGTGGATGGACGAAGGAGGTTCACAATTCATTGTGAAGAATAATATCGAACAATATATGTGATCTGCAGAATGAACCCAACAACCAGATACTGTTACAAAGAGCTCGAAATCAAATTCTTGAATGGTATCTTTTGGCAAATTTGATGCAACATGCAAGACATAGAAGAAAGCTGATCAAAGAGATGACTGAAGCATATGTTAAATGCTAAGACATGATACCATTATGAATGTAAGCCTTTTAATTTCCTGTACATGAGAAATGAATTAAACAATTGATAAGTATTGCTTTCTTAACTTGTTGATTCGACCAACTTGGAAATTGGAGCCACATTAACTTCAAAGCTATCTGCTTTAGCCACAGGGCTGTAAAGCCCAGGGGAATTTCTCGGTGACAGGAGGTTGATGCAGATTAAGAAGGTTTAGCAGTGATTTATTTCCACAAAGCAGAGATTTGGTGAACAACCTTGAAGAGCTTTGTAGTCAACAAGCATAATTACGACAGAGGAGGGAATTCAATGTCAATTAGGATTTGGCTACGAGTGCATCTGAATGTCTGTTATGAGATCTGAGGAGTGTGGTCACATCTAACTTTCTGAAATCATAGCCTATTTCCTAACAGCTAAAAATTAAAAACTTCTGTATCCAGTTACTTCAGTAGTGTTCCACCGTCTTTGGTGATCACAAAGTGATGCAACGGTCTGCAACATCTTTTGCTGACATCGATAATCTCTGTATGGGCATTGTCATACGTGCCTTGCGAAAAGAAGGCTTGAGAGCAAGCGCTAGTCTATGGTTGTGGCAGATAGCTATTAGAACTTGAGTACTTATTGGAGTAGTTGAAATGCTTTAGTACCATAGTGTTATATGCTCAGCATGTGTCGGTTGTTATGGATCTAGTTAAGGGATTTTTAGGTTTAAAGTTAGGCTCGAGGACGAAGAAAGAAGCCAGTAGAAAAAAATGGAGGATGGAGGTTCTTGTATTGATTCGCAGTTTTGGTCCATCATCCCTTAATTTGTAGGCCCTATATGTAGACAAAATTGTCCGCAACAAACAACATTCAACATATTTTTTGATTTCTTAGCTTCAAAGGACTGTCACCTCCATGGTAAATGTTTATAGTTTTTGGGCTACTTATGCTTCTGAGTAGCCTTCACTCATCAATTCTTCTGAGTAGCCTCCTAATAAGCTATGTGTAGGCTTGAGACTTTACTTTTCATGGTATCATACTTTGAGATTATGAATGAGTGAACATGAGTTAAGTGCTTCTCAATTAGTGTGATCACTGATGGAAACTATGAGGTACTTAATCCCACTTTCTTGTCTAATGCTTTCCTCTCAGATACTGACGTCGTGTTATATTTCACTGTTCTTTGATCCTTGTTTTCTTGAGTCTATTTGCCCTGTACTTTCTTCTGCCAGGCAGCTCCTAGTTTTAACATTTTCTCCATTAGGCTTTTCTTTCCACACCAATCTTCATGGATGCCTGTTTGCTGATAATTGTCAATCATATTATTGTGTAAGCAATACCTATGGGTTTTTGTGAAAGAGACTTTAGTTTTCTGATTTTATTTGGCTGCGGTTCATTTATCTTGGTAGTTAGTCTTCCAAAGCTCTCCCTCGTCCCTATGGCTGTATACGGTACACACCATAGAGATAATTTACGTATTAATGCCAATGTACTCTTTTAAGCATTTCTCTTCTTGGTTGGTCAACGTATTCGAGCTTTTTTTAACTAAGTGGGCTACCCAAATAAAGACATATGTAATGGTAGCACTAATATATTGCTTGCCAGTAAATACATATCGGAACTGTTTTGGGAGAATATATATTGGTTGACAAACATGAACTGGTATATAGATATTCAAAAGAGATGCTCTGGAGGCAATAATATTTCTAAACTGTTTTTCAAGTTGGTGCCCGTTGCACTCCCACTCTTATGCTGGCTGAGGCTCTCGCTCTGATTACTTGGGAGTTGTTTATTTAATATTCTTGGAATGCCTGGCAACCTGGTGTTATGCATGGAACTAATGACAACAGGAAACGGAGCAAGGAAAATCTCATGCACCTATGTTTTCTTGGCCCCTGGGAGGATTTTCATTTAGTAAAAACAAACGGAGTAAAATGCTCGACAACATCTCACTGCCTTTCCCTTCAGTTTTACATAGTTACTATCATCCCCCACAGACTTCAGTTCATCAATATATACAAATTGATTGGTGTAGCCATATACATAGAGGAAATGCCTAGGAAATTTTTTGGCCACCAGAAGGACGAGTTAAATCGCGGCGACGTGATAATGGATAGGGTTTGACTAATACATTTGAAGCCTCTTCATGTCTAACAATTGTGGTAATTTTATTAGCTAGAAACGTGCGCGTGAATTTCATTTATCTTTTTGCTTGCTATTAATAATAACCATTTTATATAATATCCTTATTTTCGGGATTTAGGATTTCTGTTTATCCGTCTCAAGCAAGAAAGTGAACTTGAAAATTGAGTCGACAAGTCTTGGTAGCCGAGGTTATACGTAGTTTTATGAAGCTCCGTGGTACTTCAATCCCACTGAACATTTCTAGGCGTCTTGTTTACGGAAGTATGTCAAAGAGGATATAGGCATATAATTGGTCTTGAGACGTGTTTTCTTGATTGTGCGGGAATTCCATTGAACTCTCGGATTGACCTTTGGGTCATCCTTAGATGAATGAAGTCTTATTTGATTTGCCTTTGTTTTTTACATACCATTACATACTTACGAGTCTAAATTGTGTCCTTAGTTGAGGCTTCCACGTGTTATTCTAGTAGTGCACAGATAACTCATGTAAGCCCCTTCTGGCTTTGATTATCTCCTGCCAGGTGGAAGGATTTTGGTTTCCCCCATTTTTCTGAAGTCCTACATAGCATGCTTGTTATTGTCCTGAGAAATGTTGGAGATACATAGTTAGATTTGGCCCTATCATGCGATGGACATTTTATGGAGTCATTTAGTGAGTTTATAGCTGGTTGGAGCTTCCGTATTTTAGGATAGTATAGTCGTGGTGGTTGGTTCTCAGGTAGGCCAAATTTGATCCTATTTAAAAGGATTTGTAGGTTGGCTTGAATGGAAGTTTGCATATGCCTTGTCAAATACCATAATTAAGGAATCTGTGTACGAGGAAGCAGTGGCGTGTATGATTGCAGAAGACATATCTTAAGCTTAATTTAGCTATCTTTGTAAGAGAATCATCACAGATAAAGAGAACAAGTAATTTCTTCCTTTTTTTTGGTTTGGCAAGCGGTTGAAATGATGTCATGTGACACTTTCTCTCTCTTGATCTTTTCTTATTTGGTTGCCTTCTTTTTGGTTTAACAGAAGCAGTTGAGCGCTGGCGCAGAGAGAAATTAAAAGAAGCCAAAAAAGTGAAACGTGGGCAGGCCTCAAATTCAAATATATTGCCAGAGGAAGCAGGTATTTTGTTGTGTTTCACAATTGTCTTTGAAGGATGTTCTTTAATGCCTTTACATAGTGGATATGGAACGGCCTTATATGAATGGCCCTTGCAACGCCTTTGTACTTAGTATGTTAAGGGTGTACTCTGTAGGAATGCTTGCTAAAGCCTTGAAGTCTAATTGGGCCGAGCTGTCAGAAGAAATTGGTCTGTGGATACCCGTTGAAATAATCACCAAGGAACATGACGACAAGCCCGAGGGTGAAGAAGAGTTTGGTATTGAATCAGTGTTTTCTTTCTTGATTTATTTACCCATATTTGTTCTCTTTTTCTACATAAAAGTAAGCGGCACATCCCCAGTTTTTGAGGCACAAATTTTCACTTGGAGTTTGAAATGCATTTTCTATATTCCATTGAGGTGAACCCCTTTTCTTCCAGATGATTCAATTATACCGGGAAGGCAGCTTCCTCCTGAATGCCATGCCAAACTTCACACAGATTATGACGGCGCTGCTGTTAGGTGGGGCCTTACTCACCATAAGGAAAGCGCGTACGAATGCTGTCAGGCTTGCCTGGATCATGCTAAAACTGCCAAACCAGGTGAAAACAAATGCAATGTATGGGTTTATTGCCCATCCGAGGGAGGATGCTACTCCCCAGATATTTATGAACACAAACTTGGAGAATGCTGGCTGAAATATGTAAGCTTTGATCACCCGTTGTTAAAGTAGACACTTCTCCTTAACTCCCATGCCTACTCACCCAAATCTAATTGTATGTCTTCATCTTCAAACATGCAGGCAGAAAACCCTCGAGTAAATTTTAAGGACAGGTACTCCGACTCTTATAGAAACTCCCACCCGAATGCACCAGTCATTGTTCCATGGGTATCTGGTATTGTAAGTGCATAATCCGCACCAACACATTGGGGATGATTTTCTACTAGGGTTACGTTAAATACATCCGAAGCTGGCTGCATGAAAACCCATGTCGGTTTTGGAGTTTGTTTTCTCAACTTTTACTGTATTTATCTCTTTTGGTGGTTGTGGGGTGGTGGGTATGGCGGGTGATCAATTTTTGTATTGCAGTCTAGGGGGGCTTGGTGCCGGAGCTCTAAATATTGGGGAAGCCGGTGCCAAATGGAGAGCTTAGAAGTAGTTAGACACACAAAAGCTTTTGCTGCTTGATGTAATCTGAGAAAGTATTTATCTGAATGTTGAACATGTTGGTGTCGTCACTTTGAGCAGGCCTTTTGCGTGCATTGTTGGGGCTTCGGCCCCCAACTTTGCTTCCCCTTTTCTTGCTAAGTTGGTTTTCGTGCAAACCATGCTGAACCTGGTAAAGGTGATAGCGATGACGTGATGTAAATTGGTCCCTGACGAATGTGAACGTAAACTGGTTGTGGAAAAAACCTCAATATAAAGGTGATAACGATGACGCAATGTAACCAAAATGGATGGTGGTATAGAAGAATACTATCAGATGTAAAGTTGGGTATAATAAAATCAGTTGTAGATGAAAATAATAAAATCCAAAGTTGGGTATAATAAAATCAGTTGTACATATTAAATTGAATTCAAATAACGGTGTGTTTGCATGTTAATCAAGATATGGTAAGAACAAGAAGTAAAGGTAATATCTACATCTGCAAAAAAATGAATAAAACTGGAGAATAATTACTCAATCTACACAAGGCTTATAAATATAGCGTTTCGGTTGTATAATTTAGCAAACCAGCCAAAATAATTGGAGTCCGCTTTAAATACCAACATGTTTAGTATGTAGCTTTAAATTCCTTTAAATATCAGATTTATTATTTAGTATTCTTATAAGTTGAATTAATTACAAAGTTATAATAGGTGCATCCAAAAAACTGTCTATTTTTTACCATACTGTAGTAGTTATTTATTTACACGAGGCTGGCAAAATTTACCCGACTCGTAAGACCTAACCCAACCCGTTGGTTTTTGCCCACTGCGGTCTGCGGGTAAGCAGACCCGTGTCTCCTTTGGGTTGCAGAACTGGGTTGCTCATTGCAACAAGGGTCAGAATGGGTCGGTGTTTTGACCCGCGGGTCCAAACGGGTTTGTTGTTAAGAAAAAAACAGCCCCTTAGATCCTCATAGCTCGGACTTCTTCAAGCGCGCCTTCGACCCTTAATCCACCACCTCTCGCTGTCGCCTGCAGTGCCTCTCGTCGTCTCTGTCGCCGGCTGTGCTCCATTTTCGATCCCGTGACTCCACCACCTTCGACCGTGGACTCTAGCCAGCAGCACCTCTCGCCTTCTCCGTCTCCGCAGTTCATCTCGCCGTCTCTGGATCCACCCCTCACCAGCAACATCCCTCTTGTCTCAAATCAAGTAATATATCTTATACTTAACGAAGTAATATATCTCTAAACTTAGCGATCTTACTTTGCGATACTATTTTGGTTGAGTTTGTGCAAATGGGTTTTCATGATGATTCCTCCTATGTGTTTACATCTTGGCCTGATGGGTTTGATGCTTTCTATGTTCTAAATGTTTTTATTGGCCTTTTTCTTTTTTTTTCCTGTCTAATTGAGGGTTCATGCTCTGCTTTTGTGTTGTTTCGGGATTTGTGTTTTTCTCTAAAGGGAGCAACTTATATATGAGAGTTGTTAACTGAGTTGGGTTGAAGTTTGGTTTGCATTTTTCTTAATGATAGGTGTTTACATACGTGTTGAATGGCTGCTTATTTTGTGTGCGCGTGTGTACGTGTGGCTGGTTGGCAGTTTGGGTATGTAATGTGGCAGCGGGTGGGTGACAGTTTGGATGTGTAATGTGTGTGTGCGTGCACACACACACGCTCAAGGCAACCAAGAATCATTTAATTGAGGCATCGATGAATTGCATGACGATGGTATCTAGATGATGGAAATAATATATGAGACGGTTTATTTCGTATAATACATGAATCTCCATTACATTTAATTTGATTTAGTTTCTCCTGCCTACAATAACCAGTTTGCAATATTCACGGAAGAAGTTCAAGCATGGATTTTATTGGCTTGGGTTCACGTCCTCACATATGATGGGGTTTGAAGTTTGATTTTTGTTTTATACACATGGGGAAGCTATCAGTTGCATGATTCTTCTAACAACAGGTGAAGGCTTTATGTATTCTGATTGATTTTTGAACTAAAAATCCTTGCATGTCTATTCCTCTTATGAAGTTCATGATTCTATATTTTTCTTTGGACTGGTGATTGAGAAGCTTGGATTTCTTACTGCTATCGTCTTATGTGTGTAATCATATGCTGGTAGTTTGTACCTATGGTACTGAGTGAAGGAACTGATGCACTACTCATTCGTGGTGCTATACATTGGATTGCCCACTTCCATGTTATGCCTTTTTCTCTCCTCGCTTGTTGTAGGGGACTGATGTGTATCATGAATCACCTTTATATAAGTAATTCATGGTCTGATGATACATTTCTGGAATCAAATTTGCTGCTACTTTCGCTTATCATATTGGGACTGAGAGATCTTGAGTGCATGAGTTCGTGTAGCTTTCATTTTACAGTTCTTGTAGGTAGGCCATGTAAGGTTCACCGTGCTTTTAGTGGTTTTCCTTTTTGGATGTGTATTAGTGTTAGCTCCGGAGTCCATAAACATCCGTAGCTCCCCTTTGTTTCTAGCTAGCATCAAAATCCGTTCACCTAGATCAAAGTTAATTAGATACAGAGATGGAGTGGTCTATGTATTGCTATGAAGTACGAGTGCACTGAAATGTATGGAGAACCATCATTGGAGGTCATGATTTGTCCTCTTGGTGGACAAGTGGAAATCCGGCAGAAACGGAATTTAGAGATGCAGTAATCGTCGATTGTGGATACTTTACATTGTATACTGGTTCTCACCATGGCATATCTTAACTGGATTTCAAATGATATGCAAGCTTTATCTTAGTGTTCAGTTATTGGCCTTTGACTGTATGTAATTCCACAACGCTCTCAGACCTTGTCTAATTACAATTGTGGTCGCTGGTAGGTTTAGAAGAGCAAGAACAAAAGAAGGATGGAGTTCAAAGAAGACATCATTGTTGGTAGCAAATTGATGGACAGATGAAGTATTTTGGCGATAGAGGGAACATGAAGCATGCTATTCAATTTAAAAGTTTTTGTAGAAGAACTTAACAACAAAGAGCCAATGTGATGAATTTTCAAACCTGTACCGTAACCCACATGTATTTGATCTGGACCATGATAATCAGTGCAATGAGATAAGTTGTTGGGGTCACTGGTGACGAGATGAGTGGCTCAAGAATCAAGTGTCAGGCCGGGTCAAAAGTAGGAGGGCATGGTGGAAAAGCCATGTGTGCTGCAATAGGGGAGTGCGACAAGCTTCGGGCACGAAGAACGAATGTGGCTAGGCTGGTGCAGTGATGACAGACAATGGTGGAGACAGATTTGCGACGGAGGATGAGAGACCTGAGAGCACGGCCTGGAGCCAGACCAATTGCGGCCGGACTGCAGAGTTTTGTTGTAGATGGCACTGTCAGGCCATTGATGCTTCCCTTGGTTAGAGTGACCGTCATGAAAGTGGGAGGAGGAACCATGGTGATACTTTGGATTTGAAGAGGGCGGTAAGGAGGCATGCAATTGTTGGTAGCAAAGTTTGCATCTGGAAGCAGGCTCTCATGAGTGTCAAGGGAGATGGGTTTAGGGCGGGTGGTAATGGAGGTCACAAAAGACCGGTAATGCGACCAAAGTCCAGCCAACAACGCATGTATGAGATCATCGTCATGCATGGGATGATCTGTAGTGGCCAGCGTATCACGAATCTGTTTACCCTTCTGAAATTACTCATGCATAAGCAAATCGCCTTTACTTAAGCAATGTAATATAACGAAGATTTAATATCTTTGCCTAAGGAAACCAAACAACAGAGGAGGTATCATGACCAAGCACCTGAGCAAAGATTGGCTCGGTAAGAGACGACAAGAGCCAGCTTAGCAATGCAGTAGCTGGTCCTATTTATGCAAAGGGAGATAAACAGGATTGATTTTAGATGATACTGCAGATTAATAATGGTCTGTTCGGATGTAGATGAAGGCAGTTCAGCTTCAGTAGGTGCAAGATATTTAGGTTTGGTTGGAGAGATCCTTCAACAAAACCAACCAACCAAATCATACCCTCGAAGAAGGGCAAGAAATTGACTGCGCCACAGCAGGTAGTTTTCAGTATTGAGTTTGGCAGAGACCATTTTGAATATTTTTTAGAGGAAAAATGAGATTGGATGTGGACTGCGAGGAAGAGGCAGCCACGGCGGGTGAAAAAAAAAATGTCGTAAGACTTTAGGCTGTGGATAACATGTAGAAGAAGGAAATGTTTCCGTTCACAATCCTCATTTTCAGTATATCAGTAGTATACATATAAAGAGTCATGGTTACGTATGGCTTTACAAAGTATTTTATGGATAAGCTAAGACTAAACTTTTGGATATGGGATTAGTTTTGGAAGGTTAGGGTTGGTGTGTGTGTGTGATGTGCTCCAATGGTAGAAAGGTAGGAAACAATAGCTTCCTGATTTAGTAGAGGACTTTCTTCATGCCATTTCCTGCTCTCTAGCGTCCTTTTTGGTTGTTCCGTTCCTTTGGGTCCATTGGGTTGGACAGCAGGAAGTAGCCCTTCCCCTCCCTTAATCCTCCAATCCGTGGTTGAGGTGGGATTCGATCCCAGGTCTACGACGCCAAGAGACTTTATTAGCTGAACTAGCTGACGCACACCTTGTTTTGTTGTTTCTGATATATAAGTACTGCTCAAGAGCATTATGAGGCCTTATGTACTGTCATAGTTGTGTTTGGAGAACAAGGTTACTGATAAAGCCATTTATAATTGAACTCATTGGTAGCTTGTTTAATTACTTATCCAGACCTGGTGCGCACGTTGTAATGAGCAATGACTTGTTCGAATAAATAAGCATGCATTCTAGTAAATATAACACGAGTATATGTACCACAGCCTGCAGGAGCAGTATGTAGCTTTGGATCACGGTTCCATGATTTTAAGAGGTGTACATCAATCTTGTAGATTATGTACTGGTGCCAATGAAACTTGCATCTGGAGTCTGGACAGACCTGACCTAGGAGTTCACCCTAGAGAGATCTGATAATGAAACCTTGGGGCTTAAAGCATTAACAACAAAGAAATAAGCGAACTCAAGCAGTCATCGGTAGGTCTGTAGAAATGATGGTAACTTTTACATTTACTAAATTATTTTAGTTCTGCTTGGTTCTTTTCTCATCTCCAATCCTGTTTTTATGCTTACAATATATTAAATTTTCTTTCGTGTTCCCAGTGAAAAGAAGCTAACAAGAATAGCTTGCAACCATGCTTTTTGGTGACACTTCAATCCATAAAACTCACTATGACATTCTCAAGGTGAAGGAAGATGCAAGCTTAGAAGAAATCCGTACAAGCTACAGATCTGCTATCCTTAATTCCCATCCTGATAAGATGCAAAAGGCAGCTGAAACGTCTTACCCAGAGCACGGCGCAGGAGATCGGTTTTTGGAGATTCAGAGGGCCTGGGAAATCCTTGGCAATTTACAGTCACGTGGAGTTTATGATACCAAGCTGCGGGCTTTGAGACAGGATGCCATTGACGCAGAAGATGTCACCTTTGAGGATCTGACGGTTGAAGATGCTGGTGATGTCGTGGAGTTTTTGTACCAATGTCGATGTAGTGATTACTACTCCATCGACTCTCTGGAGTTGGGCGAGATGGGATTTGTATTGTCGAGGGATAGGAGTACGATTTCCTTACGATCACGAAATGCTTTGCCAGCATCTGTTGTTCTACCTTGTGGCTCTTGTTCTCTCAAAGTCCGGTTATTCTTCAATGCTGCAAATACAACCCTTCAAAGGGACCATCACCTGTGATTTTAGAGTCCTTTTTATTAGTTTGCATTCTTTACTTAGGGTCATTGACATTTTGGCTATTTGTAGATACAGTGGAGTGGGAGATTGCAGAAATGCCATGAGAAATTTCTCGTTTGTTTTCAATTTTATTGACATGCATATATGAGGGTATTGATGTTTGCAGCTAAGGCCTTAATAATGTTGGAGTTTTCATGGTAAGAAGAAAAACAGAGGCTCCATTTGTTTGTGTTTCTACTTTTTTTCTTCTTCACTGGTCTCTTTTACTTCTAATTTTCTGAAAATTTGTTTTTGACTCAGATTCTGAGTCAATTGAAGTGATTGAACAATCTTTCAACACAAATGATATTCGCTCCTGAATTAAAAAATCATGCTGATCCTGTCGAAACAATGGTGATGCATAAGTAAAGCAGAAAATTATCTTAGTTATCGTCAAAATTCAGCATTAAGACCACAATAGTATGCCTAAAAGACAAACAACGCATCCAAATAACATTTCCATCAACGTTATGCGAACAGCCTCACACGTGGTTCATAGGTGGTGAGAGAAAAAACAAAAAATTATTTAACACTGCTAAACGTCTTCACACGTGACAAAAAAATGAACGATGTTTTTGTCAGACTACATGTACGTCCTTTCAGAGGTGATTGACACGTAATCTGTCTCACAAAATGAACTCCAACAGTGCCATAGAGAGCAAATCTTGGATCAATCAATCGGCTTAGCACTTTGGTGAAATTTTGATTACCAATTTTTAATTTTCTTTTGGAATCCGATTACCAACTATTTACACTTTGATATATATATATATATATATATATATATATATATATATATATATATATATATATATATAAGAATAATAAAAGTATATATATTTGATAAAACTGCAAAGCAATCAAGTTACGTGAAACGCGTAAGACTTCGAATAAGACGGGCACAAGCACATAAAACGGATAACAATCATATCCGGTAAGTATTACTGTACGAAACTAACCAATAATAAAGACATCAAAGAAAATAAAATTAAAACGAACGCTTTGAAAATAGATAATGTTATTACCTTTAAACGAACACAACAGGAACGAAGGAAAAGGAAGGCATTTACTAGTTGCAGTTTCTTTTCAACCGACAGTCAACAAACTCACTGGCTCTCCGTGTTTTAGGGCTGCGAAGAGGTCCATTTCTCTAGCAAATTTGAGGTTCGTCTCTTCGTTTTTCTTGGGCATAGATAGAGTAAGGATTTACCTTTGTCAAAGTTTCGTCTGACATACAAATCTGATATGCTATGAAACCACTTTCATACATTTTGCACAGTATTACGACCTTCTAATCATATCAAAGAATGGCCGCCCAGTTATGTGCTTATGCTTCACAGGCCATTTTCACTGTAATACGCATCCTTTTCAATTCTTTTTCTTTTCTGTCGTGGTCTTCTTTTTTTTTTTATTTGTGTGTCTTTGGTTTTGTAGGAGTAGAGGGACGGGTTAGTTATTTATTTGTGGAATTTTTGCACCTTTCATATATTTCGTTTAGTGAGGCACTTAACGGTTTCTGGAACTCATAATGTTTAATTCTTCGGGAACTGGCTTGATTCTTGCATTGAAATGCGACAGCGTGATTATAGCGTTTTGTAGTTCTACCGAGACTGAATATGTTTGACTTCGGCAGGACTGAAACTGAGCCACATACTTAAATTTAAGTTCATACGTGACAGAGCTCAAGCTTGCACATTTGACAGTCATTTGGACGGAAGAGCTTTGATGATTTCACCAAACATCTCAGCTTGAAGCTAGAGATGGGTTCTCGAGATGGAAAGCCTCCGTGGAGTGTCTTTGATGGTGTGAAAAATATTCATGCCGCTCCTGAAGTTCTCATGGCTGAGATCAGTTCTGCGATTGGTGCCCTTGAGTCTGCCCGCGCTACTGCTCTTTTGAAGTCTCCATCTCCCCTCCCTCCTAAAAAATAAGAGTGCTGATGCAAATTTTGACCTCTCATTATGATGCTCGAATGGCAGATGAAGCTTATAAAGTGGGGATGGCAGCCTTGGCTGCAGGAAAGCTTGACGAGGGTATTCACGCTTTGAACGTTGCTATATCCAAGTGTCCACCCAATAAGTCTTCTGCTGTTGCTAGGCTTCAATCTATCATTTCTTTCATGTCTCAACAACTTCAGGAATCTCCAGATCGACTTTGTTGATACCTTCTACACTTACAATCTGGTACTTATCTAGTTTCCTTTTTAATTGTTCCATGCCTTTCTGTGAATTATTTAAATCAAGAACCTTTTAATAGCTTCTGCTGCCAGTCATTTTTTCCTGGAACTGATCGTCAATACTTGCTTATTTCTTCAGGGGCAACAGCTTTTATGGTGATTGCAGATGCTCTACAAAAATTACCTGGCAGCTTTCATGTTTGCATGTCTTGTGAGGGTCCTGATTGATTTCTATAGAAGCGAAGTTGGATATTTGGATAGGGTCAAGAATATATTTTGCAATGTTTGCGTATGACAATGCACTTCTCTACATTTAGCTTTGCCAAGCTCGATAGACAATCTCTTTTTGCTGTTGATGTGTTTTAACACTTGAGAAGGCCCAATTCCAAACTTCACCAAATGTTCTAGACGGATGCAAAGAATGCATCATTTTCTTTCGTCCACTGTGTCATAGGGATTTCTCAAGTGACGTAGATGGGATAGCACCTAAATATTGAGATTCAAGATATGTACGCTGGTCCATGCGGTAGAGGTGCTTACGAGTGTGTTGTTACGGAGCATAGTATATTGTTAAAAACACCATGTAGAAAAATGCTGTTATGTCTTCTATAGATAGCCTATAAGTGCATCATGAGTGCTGTGACTAAAAAGCAAAACGAACGAATTGATTCAATTGCCTTTATATGAGACAGAGACTGGTTATAAGAATGGGTTAATTATGCTTCATGGTAGTGAAATGAATTTAAACCTATTAGCATCATGTGATAGTAATATAATTGTTTGAGTCTTTAGATGTCTCAAGATCCCTGCCATGTTGATAGCATGTAATATGTACTGTGCAGAAGAGTTCGGGAATTGCGTTAGATGTTTTGACAGTGCAAGAAGCTAAAAAGGGATTCAAGTGTTATCGAATTCGCTTGATCATCTGTATTGCCTAATTGGCTAATTGTTGACGAGTCCTATTAGCAGCGTACTTGGATGATATTCAATGCTCCCAGTATAAGAAACATCGGGGACCAAGTAGATATAAGAGAATAGGTTTTTCTCTTTGGTTTTCTCTCGTCAGAGTCCAGACTGTCTTAGGTTTTATGGATATTTAGGAAAGACCTATCCAAGAACAGTCAAAACGATGTAGTTGAAGGTATGCATGGAAAAGGGTGTAGTCCCCCACAAAAAGAAAGAACTGATGGCTAGAATGGCGAGTTCACAAATAGATCGTTACTGATTAGAAAGGCACTGGTTTTAGTTTATATCAGCCTTTTTGAAGGTTAATACAACTTAGCTTATATCAGCCTTATTCTTTGCTCTTGATTGATGGTGGGAAGAAATTTTCAATTTTTATCTCTGAAGGGGTCATGTAACTCTAATGTTTCTTGAAACTTGAGGTTCAAGCTTATTTAGAATGTTGTTTATGCACTATTTCTATATGTCGCCTGTGTTGTTGCCTTCATACGTGTTACCTTGGATATTTGATGGAGCTGGCGACTCATCACTTAGCAATGGCTTTGTCTTTAAGTTCCTCTCTGTCTTTGGGCGGCCACAACTGACAAATATTTTTGTTGAATCCTATGATTGGACGTCCTTTCGTTATTATATTTGTCAAGCAGCGGACTTTGAAGTTACTTCCCAAATTACTGTATCATGGGTAGAAGATGAAGATTTCACTTGATTTCAGAATTGCTCTTACAATGCTGCATTGAACATAGGAGACTCTCTTTGGTTTCTTTGGACGCATTCTGCAACAGTGCAGCATCTTAACTGTACATGAGTCGAGATAATAGTTCACTCCACTGCTTAGTTGGTGCGAAGGCTGGTATGCTGCTGTTTCACTTTGTAAATATAGGCATTAAGAATCAGTCAGTATCTTAAAAAACGAGTATGATAGATAGCCTTCTGATTGTTTTCTTCCTTCTCCAGGATTTTGGTTTGTTCTATTCAAGTTAGTTTTATACAGGCATCAGTTGTGTTACTGGTGCCAAAATTAGATCAAGCATCAAGGTTCCAAGGAACAGTTCCCTGTGAAACAGATTGATTGATCTTCCATTAAGAAATTCCTGGCCTTTCCTTTGGTACACCGAAAATCATTTCAAATGAAAAGGTTTTACTAAGCCATGAGGATTTTACGCTTGAATCTCCGGAAACTTACTGGTTTGAAGTCTGGTAAGTCACTAATATCCACCCATAGTCTTCCAACTCTGGCGCTCTCGTTAGAAATCATCTCTCTCTCTCTCTCTCTCTCTCTCTCTCTCTCTTACGAACACATCTATACTACATATAAAAGCACGGATGAAGTTGGATTAAATGGCTAAACTGCATGTGTGCACACGTTCAAGCTTCTTGATAGGCCCCATTATTAATAATAATCCGTTCCATAGTCTTCTTTGCTAGGAAAACTGTTTTGAACAGAACTAGTTGTTTCCACAAATTTGTCAAAAGTTGTAGTCATGGTTTGGTAAAATGTCCCAGCATTACCATTTCTTAAGTTGCAAGTGAAAGTCATTAAAAGACTACAAACATGGCACTGAGCACGTGAAATCAGAAAATGACAAGTAAATGAGAATCGACAAATTTTTCAATAGAGCTCACAGAGGGAGATCATAACCATTGATTTGGCATCAAGCGGTGATCAGAGGCAGAGATAGAGGCTCTTGAGTTTAAACTTTCTGATTATCCTTTAACGTTATCTTCACCTCAAAGGTTCGATGTTCAGAAATTCAGGTGATGGTAAGAGGCCCCTATCACATAGGCATGTTAATATAAACATCAAATCAGACTTTGAAGTGGCATTTGTCAGTTTGGAACATTAATTTTCTGCAACCCACATCCCAACATGAGCATCTTCAAGCAGCAAGAGCCACCAAATCCTTCTAAAAGATGCAAATTCCTTGCATCAACCTTCAGGCATGCATTTGCCACCTGCCATACTTCCCGTCGAAGGCTTTCTTCTTCAAGCCCGGAGGAAGAGGACGATATAACCAGCGATTACAGGGACGAACAGGAAGTAGTCACTTATCAGAAGCCATTCATTTTCTGTAAGCTCAGCATATTGTTTTGCTGATATACTTGGTTGTTTCTTCTTTCCTTGTCTTCAGGAATTTGTTTCAGAAATTAGAAGCAAATACATGGAGGCAAAGTCCAAACGTCAGACCAGCCTTGCATTAGATTGCTTTTTCTGGGGTTTCTCTCCAACAACAGGAGAACTTTTCATCGCATCTAAAGTAATGCAGCAAAAGGAGGAAAGTGACGGTGAAGAGAGAGAAGACTATCTCTCGGTTGGCAGTTGTTTCTCCCATTGCTCAAGTGCTACAGGTGTGGAAGCATTTCTGTCCGTGAGAACAAACTTTTCTCGCTGTTCAAGCTTGAATGGCCTTGATTTTCCTGATTTTCCGAGGTGCTCAATTATTCAGGAGTTTCGCCATTGTGTGGGGTGGCCTTTTGGACTCTGCAGGAGGTCTCTGTTGCTTCCCCCTCTGCCAAAGTCTCCATCCGATTCCTGGACATGGCGTAAAAACCCCAGAACGATCAAGTTGCATTGATACGTACTATGTTCTGCTTTCATCATGCATGCAGTGTAATTTGGGAAAACTTGCATACATTTGCACGGAAGAATAAAAACTTACTTGTACACTTCATAATAAAAGCATCTCTGAAATAATGATAAAGCACCACCATAACCAAGTCTATATAAGAGTGTTAAATCCACTTTTGTGCAGAAATAGTCCTTGTGTTTTGGCACTAACAACATCTAATCTTCTTGACTTGAGTTGAACTTTTCTAAACATCATTAGGTTTACCTGCAATTGTATGGAAGAATAATAATCTGTAGTATTATTAAAGTGCATTGAGGATTGCACAGTTAAGACAAGGATCTCAATCTTCACAGCATAATCAAGTTGAATTATAGTGCGGCTCATAAACAACATCAGAGTCAAACTTCATTCCTATGGAAACTGATTTCCTTGCATATGTCCGCTGACATAATGTGCATCTTGAACAAGCAAAAGCGAACAATTGATATCAACTAACATTAACTATAAAGGTAAAACTAACAACATCAGCAGAATGTCCAAGAGGACCACACGCGAAGACATGATTATTTTATATGTCTCTCCAAAACTATGCTCTTTGCTCAACATAAGAACCAGAAAGTCCAGAAGTCCCCAGAACTGTGACCTGCAATTGGAAGAGGAAAGAATGTTTACAGTCAAGATTGCATCCACGGGCCTCAGGTAACAATGGTGCAACGCCCATCTTTTTGCAAAAACATGATGCCAACATATAAGAAGGAAATATAAGCAGCTCAAGCCAAGGATGTCATTTACAACAGAAAAGCCTTCCAGCAAAATAAGAACTTACCAACTGGAGGCTTTGTCAACAGAACTCTGAAAACTTCTTAAGCAAATTATCCTCCCATTCGACTAAAATACAATTTATTCGGCATGTACAGAACTACAGAGCAATGTCGTTAAAAGCAAATCATACAGACTACAGATATAAGGTCAGGCAGTAGTCCTGTTAAATTTATTTACCATATAGCACTATTCGATTTTAGCTGTTTGTAACATGCAGTGCCTGATGCTCAGAAACAAGTAACACGTGAGATACAGACACCATTCATTGCAGCACTGGTCTTCTTGAATGCTCTGGGCATGTGATGTCTAAGCACTGTGCAAAAGGGGAAAAGAAAAAAAAAAGACACAAGAGTTCGTACCTTTCCCCACTCTGAACCAAGACCACTGCATCTCATCTTCAAGTGTATCATCTTAGTTCCAAGCTCAGTCTCAACTTTCTTTTTCAAATACTCCTCATCTGGTCCAAATGCATCCAAATATGCAGTGTAACGTTGATAGGCCGTCCGTAGTGCATTGACAAAGTCATCTGACAGTGGTTTTACATTCTGCACAAGAGAACTAAAAATCAGACTACAAGCATTTGACAGACCAAACAGGAAATGCAAATATCTTAGTCGCACAATTGGTTTATGTCACCTCGCCACTCATTCCAACACTGTCATCAATTGCCATTCTCAGTGCCACAAGCATCGCACTGAACTCCTCAACTGCCTCAGCTGCACGGAAAACATTGGCCAGTGCTTCCTGTCCAGCTTTATCATCAGTGTTCTTAGACAATGCATTCTTTGCATCATAAATGACAGCATCTGGGAGCTCATCCCAACTTGCTGCCATTAAATCCTTAAAAGCATATTCAATCTCAGCGTCTTTTATGGCAGGCAAGTGAGACGTATCCTGACTGAAAGAACGCGCATTTTTTACGCCCGTTGCAGAAGGAGAACAGATGCCTATGAAGTAGCAATATTAGAAACTTCATTTCTCTTGGCAGGTGTTATGAAAAACTAATTGAAAAGGAATTATCAATCTCAAGTCCTAAATATTAGCATATACCTAGCCAAACATGAAGAAAGACTGTTATGGGAGACATTAAACCAAGCCATAGAAAGGAACATTTGAACAAAAGCATACAGCGCAGAACTTCAGGAGTCATATTTTCATCAGTCTTGTCTCTTTAGAATGGCACCACGAGCTTTACTTCTTTTCCAAGGTCCCTTGTGTTGCAGCTTACGCATTAATGATATAGACAGCATACGTTTTGTTAATTAACAAGTTGGATACTACAAACTATACAGATTCGATACGATGCATATTCCAAGACCATACAGCAGATAAACAAGAACCAGCATAACTGAGCTGCTACCTATAGCAGTATAACAAACTGAGCTGTTAGGTTGCATTTTACGTCACATTTATTACTTTATTCTCCCTTCGAAAGAAAAATAAACTAAAAATAAGGCTTCGTGCTATCACATTCACGCGTGCAAACATCTCTACTTATCTTTTGCCCTAGAAAGTGTAAAAGTTAGGGATAGCAAAACAAGTGGTTTCCTTGATATGTGAAACGAACGTGACTCTTGTTTATTTTGCCTGTGTGTGTGAGTGTGGGCGGGAGCCTTAGGTGAAAGAAAAGTAATCATTAGCTCATACCAGACTACTCAGACAATCTATCAAACAGGTAGAGGGCACCAAGGAACGCCATAATTTAATTCCTAAACAGACACTAATTGCAAATAAAGATGGATTGCCTGCCAACGAAAATGCTAGATACCCAAATCAATCTCGATCAAGAAATAACATCGTGTAGATATGTCGGTGTATTGTTAGCAAAACACAAGGTAGGTGTGCAAGAAAGTACCAGGAGGAGCGAGCTTAGCGGAAGTGGGGAGGGACCGGGTGAGATGGTGGAAGTAGCGAATTCCATCGCCGAGGAACTGGCGGGGGTGGTGGTCCCGGTGCTTGACGGCGGTGCCGGCGGCAGTGAAACCCAGAGATCTGCGGCTGATCGAGCGGTATAGCGATCTCATCATCACCATCTTCTCCATTTTCCGTCTGTCACGATCGAAGATGAGGTAAAAAGGGAATGAGAAAAGAAAGTAATGGGGAACAGTGACTGTCGTAGCCTGCGTCTACCAAATACTCAAACCGGGTATGAAACGACCCGAGGGTCGGATTTTAACCCGCGCGCAAGAGGCAGTGGGCCGAGTTCTTTCTTCTTTTGTTTCGGTCTGTGGGAGGGCCCAACGAGTCATCTCTGGGCCCAGAAATACTTAGATGCGGAGGGCTTTACACATTGGGGGCTTATCAATGGATGATCTTCGATTTGAGATTACAGGTGAAGAGACAAATTAACGATGAGTTGTTAGTACAAAAAGTATATGAATGGGATCAAATGCAAGCAAGAAGAATCGGATGCAAGACCTTACGTAGCAAAAGCTACCATACCATTTTAAGCGATCAGTTGTTATAAAAGCTTAATCTTGCTGGATGTTAATGATATAATTATTTCATTCTTCTTAACCCCATAATCGAGATCATTAGAATCTTACAATAATATAAATATAAGAACAATAGAGTTACGAACTCACCGGAATCGAAGGAAGACATAAATTACCAAGAGTTTTATTCCGATGATGAAAGAACGTCAAGATGCGGAAGCAAACGTATTTCCTTTGGTATTGATCTTCACTACTCTTCTCTATTCTTGATGATGAAATAGAGTGGTATTTTTTTTTGTCTAAGAGGCAAAAGAGTGGCCAACATAATAATACCCTAACCTCCAAGAAGAAAAGATATTTATATGGAGAGAGTAGTAGGATCAACCCTAAAGTCTGTCAAATCTCAACCGTCCATCAAATTTAAGAGATTAGGGTCTATAAGCCTTTTATACACAATAAATCATTAGTGTATTGAATGCTTAATTAAATAGGCTCATAATGTTATTTAGCCAACATAATTAATTAATGTTCAAGTCAAATAAATAGTCAACAATAGTATGACCTGTTAGGCCACCTAATTGGATTGGACCGATCAAATCCAACATTCTCCCACTTGGCCAAGGGTTATACTAAGGTTAATGTCATAAGTTTTGACATAACGAAATTGAACAAAATATCCCGTAAGTTAGGCCAAATTCAACAAAAATACTAAAATGAATCGAAGATGGTATCCATGCCTCTCAATGCCATAGCACCGTTCTCCGGTTACAATCTCAGAACTTTTGCCAAATATGACAGTCAAACAACTTAATAGACATGAATTGCATCGTTCCATAATAAATAACAATATGAACGAGTTCATGTGATCCTTACATGAGTGTTTGTTTCAGAATACTTTAAATGTGCACTTTTAACGAGAAGTAACAAACCATAATCATAATATCCAGAATCCATAACATAAGGTGATCACGGAAATAAATGTCTCAAATCAAAATCCCATCACTAAAAATGAAAAGCTATCAACCAAACACATGCTAGCAACATATTCTCTAAAGAGACTGGGTGGTAAGCCTTTCGTCATGGAATCAGCTAACATAGCGGTCGTACTGATATGTTAAATAGACAATATGTGATTCTGAATTATATCTCTCACAACGAGATACTTAATTAATAATCTTAAAGGTGTCTACACACCCTGCATAATCGGAATTAGAATAACCAATAACCTCAAGGTTATCTGACTACCTATAGGTAAGCATGAAATCCTTGGTACCCTGTAAGTAGCTCATGACTTTCTTGGCTGCTTACCAATTACCCATTACCCATTCTTGGGTTCATTTGGTAACGTCCAAGCATGCCAACAACATACGCTATATCTGGGCGAGTACAGACTTGAGCATACATGAGACTCCCTACTGCTGATGCGTAGGGAATACGCTTCATTTCGTCTTGCTCCAGTTGGTTCCTAGGACATTGTAGCAAACTAAATTTGTCACCCTTAACAACAGGGGCAACAACGGGAGCACGATTATGCATATTGAACCTTTTTAAAAACTTATCAATATAGGCTCTTTGCGACAATTCCAATATTCCACGAGACCTATCTCGGTGAATCTCAAGGCCTATAATGTAAGAGGCCTCTCCAAGATCTTTCATATCAAAATTCTTAGACAGAAATTTGTTTTGGTCTCATGCAACATATGCACATCACTACTAGCAAGTAAGATATCATCTACATACAAAACTAGAATGATAAACTTACTCCCCTGATCTTTAGGTATATATTGGTGCACTGTATTTTCTTAAAAGTCAAATTTATTAATCACATCATGGAACTTAAGATACCATTGTCTAGAGCTTGCTTTAACCCGTATATGGATTTCTTCAACAGACATTTCATATGTTGCTTGCCTTCAACCATAAACCCTTCTGGTTCCGTCATATAGACATTTTCATGCAAGTCACCATTAAGAAATGTAGTCATTACATCCATTTGATGTAGCTCTAAATCATAACGAGCTACTAAAGCCATGACTATTCGAAAGGAATCTAGCCTTGTATCTTTCGACATTACCTTTAGGATCTAGCTTAGTTTTGTAGACCCATTTACAGCCTACAGCTTTGGCCCCTTCAGGCAAATTAACAAGGTCCCAAACTTTATTTATTTTCATTGACTCTAACTCATCTTTCATGGTCTCAAGCCATTGAGTTAAGTGATCGCTCATAATAGCTTCTTTAAGGGATGTAGGATCATTTCATATGCCTAGATTATCGTCAGCATCATCTAGGTACACAATATAGTCATCAGAGATGGCTGCCCGTCTCTCTTTTCCTGACCTTCAAAGAGGTTGCTCATTAGCAGGAATTGGAGCAGGATCCATAATAGGGGGCACATCATTAGGTACTACCTCGGGTGCATCGTTATCCTCTATTTGAGGTAATGACGCACCAACCTTTTGGATAACAGGAATAGAAACATGATCCTAAATTTCTTCAAGGTTTATTATTCTTAGTGTACTACTCCCACTATACTCAGCATCTTCAAAAAATATTCCATGCATAGTTTTAACAATTCTAGTGGTATGTGATGGACAATAAAATCTGAAACCCTTAGACCTTTCAGGGTAACCTATAAAATGACAACTTATGGTCTTGAGATCGAGTTTCTTAGTATGTGGATTGTAGACTTTTGCTTCAGCTAAACAGCCCCACACATGAAAATATTCTAAACTTGGTTTCTTCTGTGTTCACAATTCAAAAGGTGTTTTAGGTACAGACTTACTGGGAATCCTATTAAGAATATGCACAGCTGTTTTAAGTGCTTCAACCCACAAAAACTCAGGTAGAGTGCTTTGGCATATCATACTTCATACCATATCCATGAGGGTACGATTTCACCGTTCAGCTACACCATTCTGCTGAGGTGAACCTAACATTGTATACTGAGCAACGATGCCACATTCTTCCAAATACAAGGCAAAAGACTAGGGTTACGACCCATTTCAGAGAATTTTTCATAATATTCTCCGCCTCTGTCAGATCTTACAACTTTAATCTTTAGGTTAAGTTGATTTACAACTTTGGCTTTGTAAGTCTTAAACATGACAAGTGAGTCAGATTTTTCATGAATGAGGTAAACATATCCATAACGAGAATAGTCATCAATAAAAGTGATAAAGTATCTATGACCACCAATACCTGGTGTAGGGAAAGGTCCACAAATGTCAGTGTGGATAACCTTTAAAAGTCTCGTACTTCGAGTGGCACCACGTTTATTGCCTTTTACAAATTTTCCTTTAATACATTCAATACATGTGTCAAAATCTGAGAAATATAAAGAATGAAGAATTCCATCCTTAATGAGACGTTCCATTCTGCCTCGTGATATATGACCTAGACGTTCATGCCACAATTTAGCAGAATTTTCATTCTTTTTTTTCTCTTACCACAAGTTTTAGCAACTACATCATTCACGTTCATTGTTTTCAAGGATTCAGTAAAAGAAGCATTCAAAAATAATTTGTAGAGGTTTTCCTCTAACAAACCAGAACCAATAACTCTAGAGTAAAGGAAAAGAGAGAAGCCTTTATCCTCAAACTTAAACGAATATCCATAAGCGTCAAGTCTATAAACATAAATAAGGTTTCTAGTCATACTGCGAACATAAACAGTATCAACTAAATCCAAATTGAAGCCACTCTCCAAAACTAAACGAAGAGTTCCTACAGCTTCAACTTGAGCTTTCTCTCCATTTTCTATTAGAACATTATGGTCCCCTTTGTTTAACTTCTTCAAGGAAAGGAATTCCTACAATTAATTAGTTATGTGCACAGTTGCACCTGTGTCAACCCACCATGTATTTAAAGGAGCATCAATTGTATAAGACTCATAACAAACACAAATAGATAAATTATCTTTCTTTTCCAACCATTTTCTGCATTTATGACATTCTTTCCTCATATGTAGGGATGGCAATTTAAATCCGATCCGACAGATATTCGCCCAGCCCCGCCCCGTTAGAAGCGGGTTTTTTTTTACTTTGATAGGGTTATAGGGCGGGTATGGTATTTATATTAATAACTAGCAGCGGTAAGGGGCGGGTTTGGTATCCGACCCATACCCCCGGTATCCGACCCGTACTCGCCCCGGTTTAATATAATACTTATCCTAAATTATGTGCAATCACAACCGTCCATCCGGTAGTATATATATGCTCCCAAATCAGAAACCCTACCTTACCTTCATTTTCTCTATTCTTCTCTCAGACTCTCTTCAGTCGCCGTCCCTCTTCTCTCCCCACACCGTCACCTCTTCCTCACCACCAAATATCGTCCTCACCATCGCCCCCCACGGTCTCAAACAGCCTCACCATTGAACATCGTTTTCACCGTCACCGCCTCCAAGGCCACAAACCACGTCCATCGGTCTTTCGTCCACTGCCACCACTATCTCAACAATTAGATTAGAGATTCTGCACCTTAGATGGTGCAAAGCAGACCGGTGGCAATCGAGTTTGCATGTTTCTCCTCTTATTGATCTGATTTACTTCACTTTTACTGTGTGAAAAGGTTACAAAAAAGGTTGATATCTCCAATTTCTACTTCAACTTGTCAAAGCATGTTGCTTTTGGGGCTTGGGAAACTGAAACGAAGAGAACTGGAAAGCGACAAGAGGAAGTGAAAGTTCGCGGACTAGAGAAAAGTCGGGACGTGTAAGGTCTTCCATTAGAAAAAAGTCCTCCAATGATTACCATGCGTCCAAAATCTATAAGAGAAAGAGATGGGCATCAAGGTGATGGGTGATAATGGTGAGTGTGTGTCGGCTGTGCCGTGGTTAGGGGTTGCTCAGAATGGTTATGGCTGCGAGTAAGGAAAGAACAGGGCAGATCGGGGAGGGGTCGGGTTTCCTAAATTACCTTAGGATCGAGAATGGTATTCCATGCTTTTGAACATGCACCGGGGCGAGGCGGGGTGGAGTAGGATTTCTGAACTAGCGGGGCGGGTTCGGATTTAACAAGATCCCCATCCGACCCGTCCCATTGCCATCCCTACTCATATGTCCTTTGTCCTTACAAAAGTGACACCTGGGACCAAAAGAACCCTTGGTACCAGAAGAGCTTGCCTTGTTAGTCTTGGTTACAGAAGCACTCTTATTCCCTTGCACGTTACTTTTGCCAAATTTCTTTCTTTTGAATTTTATTTTAAAAATAATTTTTATATTTTACTATAAATTAAACAAACCCTAATTTGCTCTCATTTCATTCCCCGCTGCTCTTCTCTTTCTTTCCTCCCCACCGTATGCCCCCTCGATCTCCCTCTCCCTCATTCACACAGCCGACCGTCGGCCGCCATCCGCTCTGTCGCCTTTCCTATTCCCTGGCCGCCTCTCATGGCACCCACCCCGCTACTGCTGCCACCTATATGATTTTGAAGAACGGTGAGTGCAACACAGGCAGTGAAGCGCAAGTCGGCCAAGACCTACGCCAAGCTTGCTCAAGAGACTGGCCTCACAAATGTGTACGTGGCCCAAATCTTGAAAGGCCAGGCCCTGCTCAGCCCTGAGGCCGCCCATATGCTGCGAGCACTGCCCGGGTTACCTAAGGACTCGGTCCTTGAGATGATGGAGCCACCTAGGAGGTCGTATGACCCCCTTTTGATCCAAGATCCTGCCATTTACAGGTAACCCAGTGACACTTTCTATGAATTTTCTTGAAATTCTCATCTGGGTAGTTTTTGTTTCTTATGCATATGCTTTTTAGTTGTACTTGTATAGTCTGGTTTGACGAGTAATGTTATGTACCAAAATTAAGCATATGGCAGGCTGTAAATCAGGTCTTCTACAAGATATGGACTCCCACTGTTTATAAATGAATGAACTTTAATGTGTCAAATCACTGGAAAGTCAATATGTGGGATAAAAATATTGGAAGAGTAGCACTAAGCCTGGTGGTTCAGGTGGTATAATTTTGTGGTTGACTATAAAATTGGGACTTGCTCTTGGTATTGGAAAACTTGGCTATTAATTGAGATGATACCAATCATTGACTATTGCCCTTGATTATTAGAATTTCATTTGATTTTGAAGTAGCAGAATTGTTATTTCTTATTTAACACACTAGTATTACAAGTTTTGTATATTTTAGTGCACAAATTGAGTATGTAGATCTCATCTACATTTGCAATAGAATCTCTAGCACCTTCTAATTTTTTATGAACTCTGCTTTGTCTTAGGCGGCATTCTGTCTATGCATATGTTGCACTCCTTTTGCTTTGACTTATTTTAATGCATGTTTGGGTTGTGCAACACATACACACAATGTATATTTTATTATGTGTACAACTTGTCCACTACCCCTAATTTCTGGAACCCACTCTCTTTTCACGTTTCTAACCTATTTGGTTTCCAATTGCAAAAGAGCTTCTTCACTTTCCTAACTCATTGAGGTGTGATGTGTTTTAGGTCGTTTCAATTATGAACATTCATTTCGTTGCAAAACGTTACTGATGCAAGTCCGTCATCCATACGTGATGGTCTAAGGAGGTAGTTTCACTCATTGACTAGTAGTATAGTGACTTTCTGTGTATTAGAATGATTTTTAGAGAAGTTATGGTACCATTTTGTCGCGTTAACACTCTACAGTTTTTGTTTCCTTCCATTAGAAGTGAATTGGGGTTTACCATTTCCAACATGTTCAAGTTAACAATGCCAAAAGGGAAAACTACATCGTTATTAGCAACCATCGTAACGCCTTTTTGCAAGATATCCATGTTTGCTGCAAATGATTCAATATATTCTTGATAGTTTTGTCTACATGTCTATGTTTATGGCTCACTTTCTATTTTATACAGTATTATACATTTAGTAATTATTTACTTTTCCTTCATAACCTTTCTCTATTGGGTTCATGCAATTTAGTGGGTAATGTACTTGTTTTTTCAGGTGTGCCTATCTTGGGAGTATTTTGCAGGCCTTAGAGCAAGGTTTTTTGTTTATATTTTTTCCTTTCGATAAAACTTGTAATTTTGCTTTGGGATTATGTACGATGTGATCTATTATATTTAGCAAAAGTTAGTATTAAGTATTAATTGATGTTGAATGACTTAAATCTTATTTGTATGACTTTTAATTTGGTAAAGAATGAATGTTCGTTTAAATGGATTGGTTGACTAAGGTTACTTATTGATGGATCAGTTAATTTAATTGTTCGTGTGAATTGAATTATAGGAAACAAGTTTAGAGTTTTAAAACATAAAAAATTGAAAAACAGCCTTTTTAAATTTTTGCGGATAGACTTTTAGCGACAAAATTACGTTGCCATAAGTATTTTAAACAAATTAATGATAATTTTTAGCCACAAAAATATGCAGCAAAAGGTTTTAAATTTTAGCGATGGATTTTTCGTCGCTAAAAGGTCTCCTCTTTTAAGCACATATAGAGACGGATTTTCATGAATTTTTTAGCGACGGAATTTCTGTTACTAAAAAGTCTCTTTTTACATATTATTTGCAAATTTACAAAAATTAGAAAATAATAAAAAATACTTTTACCGACGGAATATTCAGTCGGTAAAAATGTTTATTTCCGTCGGTAAAAAATTATTTTTACCGACGGATCATCAATTTTTGTCGCTAATCTTTTAGCAATGGCCTTTTACCCAACGGACTTTTAGCGACGGACAGTCCGTCGCTAAAAGATTTACTGAAGGAAAAAAAAACTTTTAGCGACGGATTTTTCCTTCGCTAAAAGTCATTTTTCTTGTGGTGCACCTTGACAATCCTGATTGGTGAAATTGGTGATATCATTGTGGAGGCCTTTTTTGTTATTGACATGCTCATGGTAGTGTGCAATAAAGACAGAGTGTTAGATGTGAGGAACAATATTAGCTACTCAAATTAATTCTTTTACAGTTTTTTGGTTATGGCATGTCCAAGAAAACACAAACTTGAATTACTGATGCCTAGAAGTGCACATAGTTGCACCATTGATGAGTTCACCTAAGGCAATGTTCCAAGAAGAATGCTGAGATTTAAGTGTTATTTGCAAGGGCATCTTGGCCTCAAGTGAATCCATCAAACTAGCCACGCTGTATGGAGTACTTTTTCAAATTAGAAAAATGATATCTCTTGATTTTTTTTTAATATTTTATGTGGTTCTGTGTATGCTATTGGTACAGTGCTTGTTACCCTTTGCATTGTTTTTTTTTTCTTCCTAATCTCTAATTTGCACTCTAGGACCAATCCCAGGAGTTTTGAGAATGTCGGTTGATCGTAGTTGGATGGAAAAAAGATTGGATGATCGTAGGGGGCTAAGTGATGAGTTTCGAGACGGGGTGAGAGTATTTATTGAATATGCTTTTAAGAATGAAGCATTTGTAGATAATCAAAGGATAAAGTGTCCATGTAGAGACTGCAATTTATTGCGTTGGGGAGAGGCTGATGAGGTAAAATTGCATCTTTTTCGTAAAGAATTTATGCGTAACTACACAATATGGACTCAACATGGGGAGTCGATTGATTTGTCATCCTCCGTGACTAGACAAGATAATGTTTCAAAATACCGTAACATAGTAATAGATGTTGGGCGTGCAGAGTTTGACATGGATGATTACCTTGACGTTCTTGACGTGATGACATATATCATCTCGACACACAGATTAGTCATGCCTCCGGTCGTTGTCACTTCTCATACACTTTTCTTCTTCTAGAAGGTGCCTCCTTCCAAATTGAAAATTGCAAAGCTGTGGGTCACAGTTGGCATGTAAAGTCGTCGCGACTAAAAATTGAGAGAAGATGAGTAGAACTTGCCAAGTATTCAAACAGGGGGACCTTTTGCTGCTACCATGTTTGTTTGTAAGAACTAAGGCCCCGTTTGACAAAAATTTTTTCCCTCTTTTTTTTTCAGTTTTAAAAACTGAAAAAAAAGAGCGTTTGGTAACCATTTTTTTTTCAATTTAAAAAATCAGTTTTTAAACTGCAGAGTAAAAACAAAAACTCCAAAAACTGGTTTTTTTTTTCACTTTTGGTTTTTTTTTTCGACCACCACCACCACCCTCCCACCGCCGGCAGCCACCTCAGGCGACCACCGCCGGAGACTGCCGGCCGCCGGCGACCACCGCCGGAGACTGCCGACAACCACCTCCGGCCGCCGGCGACCACCGGCAGCCACCTCCGGCCGCCGGAGACTGTCGGCAGCCATCTCCGGCCGCCGGAGACTGCCGGCAGCCACCTCCGGCCGCCGGCGACCACCGCCGGAGACTGCCGGCAGCCACCTCCGGCCGCCGGCGACCACCGCCGAAGACGGCCGGCAGCTACCTCCGGCCGCCGGCCGCCGGCGACCACCGCCGGAGACTGCCGGCAGCTACCTCCGGCCGCCGGCCACCACCGCCGGTGACTGCCGGCAGCCACCTCCGGCCGTCGGCCACCACCACCACCACCGTCGACCACCGCTACGCCCCACCACCGCCACCGCAAACCACCAAAAAAAAAAAGTCAAAATAAAAAGGGTTACCAAACACAAAAAAAAAAAACCTCAAAAAAAAAAGGGATTATCAAACACCCACTTGTTTTTATAAAAAAAAAATTAAGCTGCTCTTTAAAAAACTGCTCTTTAAAAACTGAAAACCAAAATTTTTTTTTTGTCAAACGAAGCCTAAGAAGATACTCACAACTTTGCGTAACGATAATTAATAAAGGTTAGATATAATTAGCGAGAGTTCTCTTAGCACTTTCGGTGATGATTTTTAACAATAATTTTTTTAACTTCAGTAACTAAAAGCTACTTAAAACATTTAACGAGTATTTATTATTACGAAAAAAAAAATGGTAGCTATCTTTTTATAACTTGTGAAGAAGCGAAAAGATTTCCTTCAAACTTGATCCCCATAGTCACAGGTCTCCTCTTTCTGTAAGTATGAAACATGAGGATCATAGAAAAACTATCAAGGGTAAATTACATTAAACACCCCTAAGGTTTTACGTAATTACACTCCACTATCCCTATTTTTAAAAATTACACTCCGACCCCCTGAGATTTGTACCCACATTACACATAACTACACACATTTAACGGCAGGCCCAACTTCGTGAAAAGATTCCCTGACACATTACTTTATGCAATTTTCATACCCAAAATACCCTCCTTTGTCCTTTACTCACTTGTGTGGTTTTTCAAAATTTCAGTCAACTCCAACTTTCAATCCAACTTGACCTTCTTTCTCCACCTTTCAATCCCTCTTCCAGAACCCCAGCTCCCAATTTTTCCACCAAAGAAATGCCATCCACCTTCGGTGTTTCCACCCGTTCCTTGACCGGAGCAAGAAAAAACTTGGTGGGTTCCTTCAGCCACACCGAGGGCAAAGCGAGTTGCGGCGAGAAGTCAAGCCAAACGTCCATCGAAAAAGAAGGAAACTCGCCGAGAGCCTCTTCTACAGGCTCAAAAATCCTCACAAGACTTACCCAGACAATATTCTCTAAAGAGAGTTGTAGACAAGGGGTATTGGGTGCAACAGTTTGGTCAGGTTCATAGAAAAAGACAACCGGCAGTGTGTGATGGAGTGAAAGATGGACGGCGATGTGGGGCGAGGAAGGAGGCGACGAGATTTCAGATCTGTAAAAATGCGGGCGCCGTCGGCCGGGCAGATTGATTTCTCTGATATGTCTCCGTCGAGGTAGGCAGCGGTGGCGCCGATGCTGCAGTTGACGACGCTGACGAGATTCAAGTCGCTGTTGCTGGGGATTTCACTGGCGTTGATGCTGTGCGGATCGGTGACCTTCTTTATCGGGTTCATGTGGCAGGATCGGCGAGGTAGTGGTCGGGCTGGCGGTGGCAGGGTGGGGGAAGAGAGAGAGTAAAGTTTTCCTCCAAAATTCCAAGTAAACAATATGAGGGGCATTCATGTCTTTTTTGCATTGCACCATTAATATCATAAGAGAAAAGTTACTTTTTGAGCTGAGTGTAATTTTTAAAGATAGCGATAGTGGAATGTAATTACGTAAAACTTCAGGGGTGTTTAGTGTAATTTACCCAACTATCAAACATCGATCTGCTTATAGCTAACAAGTCTCTTTTCTCTCAAATGGCAACAAGCAACCCTGAAATAGCTTACGAGTTACGACTTCCTTCTGCTCCTCCAAGTACACAAAGACGCCCGTGTCGAAAGGTTTATGGGCACCGAAACCCTCCTGGCCGGCTTTGATCCTCAAACCGGCGTTTCTTCAAAAGACGTGACGATTATACCGGAGACTGATGTCTACGCGCGGCTTTACCTCCCCACAAAGCTCACTGAAAATAGCAAAAACCATAAGCTTCCTGTTCTTGTTTATTACCACGGAGGGGGCTTTTGTTTGTTCACAGCGTCCTCTCAAACCGACCATAACTACCTAAACAAACTCGTCGCGGAAGCAGGGGTTGTTGCTGTTTCCGTAAACTATAGGAGACCACCTGAGAACCCTCTTCCCACTGCATTTGAAGACACGTGGGCCGCACTGCAGTGGGTTGCTTCCCACAGAAACGGCGATGGACCCGAGCCTTGGTTGAATGAGCATGGAGATTTTGGAAGGCTTTTCATGTCGGGCATAAGTGCTGGTGCAACCATAGCTCATGATCTTGCCATGATGGCTGGAAATGCAGGGTCCCAGTTGGGCGCAGAGATTCTTGGAGTTGGACTAGTTCACCCGTATTTTTTGGGTTCGGATTCAATCGGGTCACAGGGAGTCCACCGTGAATCCATGACTCAGGTAAACAAGTCCGATTGGGACCGCTTGTGGGCTTTTGTGTGTCCGTCAAGCCCGGAGAACGATAACCCACGGATTAACCCGATGGCGGAGGGTGCGCCGAGCTTGGTGGGGCTGGGGTGTAGGAGGGTGTTGGTGAGTGTGGCTGAGAAGGATCTGTTGAGGGATAGGGGGCGGATGTACTATGAGGCGTTGGGTCGGAGTGGTTGGATGAGTGTGGCTGAGATCCATGAGACAGAAGGTGAAGATCATGGTTTTCATTTTTACAACTTGGATGCTGAGAAAGCCAAAGATTTGATTAGAAGGTTGGCAGCCTTCTTCAACAGTTAGCTTCTTAATAGGTCAAATTGAGCTCTTCAATTCATCTTGTTCTAGTCATACAACATGAATACACCATAAACATCTACTACTTATTCTCCGTTTCCCCACTTTGCAATAGAGTAAATACAAAAGGAAGACAGGTGGTAGAGTTCCAGTGAGAAGCAAAATAAGGAAGAGAAAGCTTGATAAAACTCAACTCCTTAACTTCCTCAGCTACGCCGGTCGAAGCTTTATCATCGGCGTTCTTGGAGAATGCTTTTTTTGCATCATTAATGCAACATCTGGGAGCTCATCTTCCCAACCTGCTGCCATTAAAGCGTTAAAAACATTTTCAGTCTCAGCATCTTTTATGGCATGCAAGCGAGAGACGTCCTTACTGAAAGAACGCGCATTTCCATTGCCCATTGCAAGAGGCAAAGGGATATGGGTGGCGATGTGTAATGGCGACGGGTGCAGCAGATCCGCGACGGTGGGGCAGACTTGTCGGTGTGGTGGGGGCGGTGGGGCAGGATGTGAGTGCACTGTGCACATATATGAGATATGGGAGATGAATCAGGCGCACTGTGCACGTATATGAGAAATATATAAATGAGGCAGAAGTAGGCGAGAAGAATCAAATTCAATATGTTACCTAAGGAGGGATTGATCTAATATCATGTTAAATGACCGGTTACTCCAAAAATTTAAGCCGTTAGAGAATGAGACAATAATGTTATCATGCTTACCCAAAAAAAAAAGGAACACTTTACAAACCAGAAATATGCCATGTCATTCATGTAAGCAAAAGAAAGCTAAATCATCAAAATAGAAAACCAACACGTAAGGGAATGTATAGTCACTAATTTGGCTGAGACAAACTGTAATATCCCGAACTTAGGAAGTCCGTTAAAAATATCATCTGGGCTCCGAAAAATAAACGGGCGCTAATTTTGAGTAATACTCAAGTATTAGAAGCTTGTGGAAGCTTAAAAGAATTTTGGGGCAAAAATGTAATTTTTGAAATTTTGGGGGCATTTTCGTAATTTTGGAAACTTTGGGAGGGTATTTGTGCAATTTTATAAAGTAAATTAGAAACCATTTTTCTGAGCTGGCCACCTCCTACTAGCTTAATGACTAAGCTAAAAAAAAAAGATAAGATAATTGAGAAAGGATGGATAAGGTTAAAGAAGAAAAACAAAAGAAAAAGCAAGAAACAGAAACAGAGGAAAGAAACATGGAGGATAAATTCGAGAGAAATTCTTCGGGGTAATTTAGTGTGTATTAGCGTGTGTTTTTCTGCGCAAATTCAGTGCGATTGTGTGTTAGTGTGTGTACTGTGTGTGTGTGTGTGTCTGTGTGTTTCTGGGTTGGGAGCTTCGGGTATGTGTGTTTACAGTGAAGGGTTGGAGTTTTGGTGAATTGTGAGTGTTAGAAGGTAGGTGTAATGTGTGGGAGTGGCTTAGTGTGTCTGTGTGCGTTCCTTGTGTGTGCGCAGGTGAAGCAGGGAGAAGGGAACAACTGTGGGTGCTCATGTGTGTGTAATTGTGGGTATAGATTTGTTTTATTGCGTAAATTATGGTGTTAAATGAATTTAGATTAAGTGTGGATGTTAGGAAGTTGTTCTTGTGCGCATTTGTGAGTTGTGTGTGTGTTTGAGTGTGTAACTGTGTGGGTTCTTGAGTTGTGAGCTACGGGTGAGATTTGTGTGTGTGAATTAAGGGTTAAAATGTGTGTTTATGGGTGTGTTAAAGTGTAATTAATGCATTTATAATAACTTAGAATGGATTGGAGGTGAATTAATTGGTGATTATGAAGTGGGTGTGGGATGAACATCACGGCTGGAGGAAGAAGAAGGTGTGTGTGGAAAAGGTGCACTAGTGTGTGCCTTTGATTTCAACAGTACTTGTAATGGTCACTAAAGATAGGATTATTTTAAGCACTTTTCTCATGAATTTTTATAAATAATTTGAGTCATAATTGGATAAAAATCAAAACAGTAACCCATGATAATTTTACGAGATCTACCCTCTGGAAAATTTTGGGAATTTTTGGAGTTCGTAAAGGGCCCTAAATTAGGGTACTGATTGAAGAACTTTATCAATTTATTTAGCATATCAAACCAATTTATTTTAACCTGAAAATTTTATGGAAGCCCTATTTTATAGATTTGATTCAGTATCTAAAATTTCGTGCCATTCTGAGTCCAATAGGTATTTTTCGTGAAACGAACATTTTAGCTCTCGGTCTAAATACCAGTTCGGGATTTTCGGGCGAAAAATTTTTAAAATAATTTTTAGTCCAGAAATGACATCAGGATACTTAAAATAGCGGGTTAAGATATTTTTGAGATTTTTTGGTGCCGGAAACCCCCAGGGGTGTTTTGGTAATTTGCCACCCCGAAGGGGTATTTTGGTAATTTGACCTAAGAAAGGTATTGTTACATAAATTTACATATGGAAAGTTTATTTTAGTGATTCTACTTATGGGTAGACCGTTTGGGTGATTTAAGTCCGATAGGGGCATTTTGGTAATTTTACACCCTAGGGGCGTTTCGATAATTTAACATACCCAGTGAGGGGAGGTTCATTTTGGAAGTATGTGTGAGTTCGTATTAAGTTATACTTTTGTTCTGTAAGCTGTATTCTAATGGTTCGATTATTTCGTTTAGGTTAAAGCTAAAGACTTCCGGTTAGGATAATTAACCTCCGGATCCAGGTAAGGAATTCTATCTGAACCTTGGGTAAGGACTTCGTCCAAACCCTTATTTTGATAACTCGTACTCGTACGTACTCATTTGATTTACTTATAGCTAACGCCGAACTCTGCATTTGGTACGATATTAGCATGTTCTTGTACATAAAACCCTAATATTGAACCTAGATCGATTATTTAGAAATCTTGTTATGCTCTCCTATTATTATGTGCTGAGCAGATTTGACAATTGTCTGAATCCGTTCTTTTGGATTGTTGTGCTTAAAACTCGATAATTATCCGTAATCGTTTTGTTGTTTATCTGTGATTTTTCTTCTGAAAATTCTGATTTCTTCTGAAAATCCGATTTCTTCTGAAAATTCTGAATGCTGACTTGTGTCAGTATGATTATTGTTACTGGAATCTAAATTGATCTCCGTGATTGAGCTTATGTTAATGCTCATTGATATTGTTAATTTTTCTGTGTTAACCTGGGTTATCTGTTCTGTTCTGAGGCGGGCGTTATAAGGCTGGTCTGAATCCTGCATGGAATGCAGGCTAGTACCTAAATGGACTAGTAATTATTCTGGTACATCATGCATGTGTACATTCTGTTAGCGTGCCGGAATGGCATTGCAATCGCCTAGGGTCAACGTTGATTTTTGATTTTTCTCTGTTCTGTATATTGCCGTGACTATTACGGAAATGTCTGAAAAGTATTATCTGAAATGATCTGTACTTCTGTTGAAATTCTTTGGGAAAACCTTCAGTGTATTTTGGAAAGAACTGTCTCAGATGATCTGTATATGTTTGAATGATCTTGAGAAAACTCTGTTGTGTTTTGAAGATGATCTTTTATTAATTGTTCTGGAACCCATCATGGGTATTATTGTTTATTTTGGTATCTGTTTATGTGAATTTCGATCATTTTGAGAATCATTGAGTATTTTTGACCGTTTGAAGTATTCTGGAAATCTTTGTCAGTTGGATTCTTGGAATCATTTTGTAATCCTGTTGGTAGTCCTTGTGCGACCTTACTGAGCTCTCAAAAGCTCACCCTTCGTTTGATTCCCTTCTGCAGGTGACGATAAGCTGTAGTAGATTCGGGAATGGGTTAGAGTCTGCGTGAGGTTCCGGTGAGCCCATCACCACTGTATAGTAAGACCCCTGCGCGGGTCGATACTGATAAATTGTTCTTAGGAAATTTGAATTGCGAAGAACCTAAGCTGTAATCTGCTAAGCAATTATGATCCAGTATTTTGAGAAATCTGAGTTGATGCTGAGTTAGATGATTTGGAATATGTGTTAGTGAACATGTTTGACAGGTTTGATGTGATCCGGTAGGTTAACGACCCTGGAGTTCGGGGCGGCGGAGCTCTGGATTTTCGGGGGCGTTACAGTTGGTATCAGAGCAGTTCGGTCTTGTGGTATTAGAAGTATAGGCATATGAATCTGTAGGCATGGAACCACAGGGTGTAGGTAACATGATTCTGTGGAACTGTATTCTGGTTAACGAGAACGGGGTAGGATGATGGTAGCGCTAAGAAGTCTGCCTTGACTGGTCAATGTGTTGTTCTTTAGACCCCTATTGGTATAACCTTGATAACTGTTTATTGTATCCGTACGGTTCGTATTTGAAGCTCTGGCAGTGGAGATAGTACGGAGGAGGGCCTGGGGTCCTCGATAGATAAGGTTCCAACAGACGGTATAAGATGGAACAGGGAAATTCCTGGTATTAGAAAGACTTGACCAGACAATCTTTTGATTGGAAAATATATTGTATGGGTTTTATGATTGAAGATAGGCAACCCTACCCCATAGGGGGAAACAGCAGTACCCTAGAACAGATGGTTGCGATTTTGAACAGTATGAACTCAATTCTGATTTTGATGACATAAAATATGGCCAACCAGCCCAATGAGTCCTCAATTCACTTTAACTACAACCATAACCTCGAGATGAGGGTATCTTGGGTGATCTTAACAGATGAAATGACTAGCTACAGGGAGTTATTGAACCCTATAGAGACAACGAATTGGATTAGCAAAATGGAGAAAATTTTGAGCAGCTGATCGTATAAATTTTGAGCAACTTTGAGTGAAGTGACGAAAGATTTAATTTGTTGGATACAAATTGAGAGACGAGCTCGACAAGGGGTGGAAAGAGTATCGAAGAATCTGACTTATCAGAAATTGATTTATGTCATTTGAGAACCTTTTAGAGAATTATTTTCAACCGGTATTTTGCGAGACTTCGTGAATAGATATGATGGAATTGTTAATGTGAGATAACAGATTAAGAGTCAATAAACAAGGTTGAGGTGAGATCTCATGATTGGTTAGATTCGCAGTAAGAATGTTATTGCTGGAGGCACATAATTGTCGAAGTTTGAGTGGAGGCTTAGGCCTGGACTGAGAGATAGAATGCTTCTAGCTCGATCGACTAGCGATATGAAATGTCTTTACTTGGCATATATTTTAGAACAATCTAAGTCTGACAATGGAGGAAGACATAAGTAAACACAGGACTGAGAGAAGAAAGATAAGTGAGAATTTTCCCAAACGGATTTGTATGAGCTGACAGTCGTCAGCAAAAAGTTTTTTTTTAGTCAGCACAGTACGGTGCCCTAGGTTAAAGGTTGGGACAAAAATCAGAGATTCAGGCCCACTTTGGTTCGGTGGTATTGAGATCTGGATAGAATTCTGAAATTTGATCAAGGCATGATATGAAATTTAAGGGAATGCAGGATGAAGGCGCTCAATTAGCTCAGAGTACTAGAGTTGAACCATAGCAGAGTTCTAAAGTTTGACCTACACAGAATATTGGTCAGGGTGACAAGTCAGCTTTTTCGACCACCCATGTGGTAAATGCAAGAGAAGTCAAGGTGATGAATATGCTATAAAGTGATCAGATGATGTGTTAAGCAAGGCAATGTGAGACATTAAGTTCGAAACTGTTTGCTTGTGAGAAATTATCTGTTGATACCCATAACTAGTGTAAGAAAGAGCGGTATTCCTTGGTAGGAAGAGAACAAGGTCAGTAGGGGCTGAGGCCCAGAATATCAGTAAGAATTTGTGCAATGTCTGCTTAGGATGTTGTTATACCTGATGATGTAATGCCAGGTACACTACATGGTAATCCATTAAATTTCCATATACGGTTTGATTATGAAGTATCAAGTACCTTTGTATCCTCTACCTTCGCATAGTGATTGAAGGTGAAACTTATCTGTTAGGAACTGATCTTGTGATAGGTACTCCATCGGAGAATCATTTGACTGCTTCTACGGTTCTCTGTAACTTTACTATCCACCTAAGGGATAGAGATTTTTCTGTGGATCTCATGATATTTATTGTTCAAGGTTTGATATCGTGCGAGACATGAATTGATTACACTCTAATTTGTATCTGTAAGTTGTTAGAGAAAAGTCCAGTCGAAGTTAAGTTTGTGATTTGATTTATGAGTAGGAATAGTGTTTTGGAAAATGACTGGTGTTAAGACCAAAAAATTTTGGTTTAAGGGTACAAGAAGGGATTTGGAATTTTTCTCTGTCATCTGAATCATCCTTTGCATATTGAATTCAAGTACGACTTAATTGAATGTCATCTTACGCTGAGACGTCAGAGAAGATATCATTCATGCTGGTTCGTCTTATTCCTTCCGAGATATTTATCTGTCCTTTTGAATCTATTTGGACTTGATGAGGTAGTATCTGACCCACTGGCCATGGGGAAACTACGAATCTTATTAAGGACCAATAACTCTTTCTGATTCTGGTTGCTCTGAGTCGTTGGGTTGACTTTGCTTTCATCAGACCGATATCATTGTTTCTGTGTCCGTCGTTTCTTCTGGAATGTCACAAAATTCTGTTGTGCACTCCGAAAGCCAATATGCATGATTTTGTTAAAGATTTTTGTATTTGATTGCCTGACTGCGATTATTACTATCACTATTTGCGTAGTTTCCTTACCTGGATATGAGGTTAGGTAAATTCCTAAACCTCAGAGATAATCTGTGAGCGAGGATAGACTCTGGGAATGCTGATTTGGTTTGGATAAGTTATTCAATGATCTAGTATAAGATGGAAATTTGTCTGAATCGGAGATAACAAACTGCTGGTTATTTGCTTTTGGAACCGAAAGATTTTAATAGTTTAACTGGAACAAATGATTGAAGGATAAGACTATAAAATTTTTGTAAATAATGTGATTGTGAATAAGAAGTGATGTGATGATTTAGAGCTTTAAACTTTAGTGAAAGTGCAAGACATGTGAGTGCAAAATCATGAGTGTAATGACTCCAGTAACAGTTTGGACCTATTTGATTTAAGGCACCAGAGTATGCAATGAACTCATAGTACTTATAGTTTCTGTCATTCTGTGATGTGTATACAGAATCGTAAGTATGTAATACATAGCTATGTTAAGATAACACGCTATTCGGTGACGAACTTGGCAATAATTTGGACTTGTTGTTTAGAGGTATTAGAGTCTCTTTGGACGATCACGTATGATTTTAACCCCGAGCACATAATTAGCTTCTCCCATGTCCTTCATCTCAAAAGTTAAGGACAGCCACTGCTTAGTGGCGACAATAGAACTCATGTCATTCCCAGCTAAAAGAATGTCATCCACATACAAAGAAAGGATCAGAATATTTTTCTTGGATCGTTTTACGTAAACGCAATGGTCTTGTTCAATCATTTCAAAACCTATAGAGGTAATGGCATGATAAAACCTAAAGTACCATTGCCTAGACGATTGTTTGAGACCATATATATAACATTTGAGCCGGCAAACTTTGCGCTCATGTCCCTTGACTTCAAAACCCTCAGATTGAGCCATATAAATCTCTTCGTCTAGTTCTCCATTGAGAAACGCAGTCTTAACATCCATATGAAAAAGTTCTAAATCCTGCTGGGCGACAATAGCTAGGATCAGGCGAATTGAAGCAAATCTCACCACTGGGGAGAAAGTGTCTTCATAGTCCACACCTCGCAGTTGGGTATAGCCTTTCGCCACAAGACGTGCCTTATACTTGTCTATTGACCCGTCTGCCTTGCGCTTGACTTTTAAAACTCACTTGTTTCCAACTGTCTTGCGCCCTGGCCGAAGGTTGACCAACTCCCAGACCTGATTCTTCTCCATTGAGCTCAACTCATCTTTCATTGTAGCCATCCACTCATTACTAGCAGGTGAAGATAAGGCTTCTTCCACAGAAGTGGGCTCATCTTCATCAGTTGGAGTGCACATAAAAATTTCACCGTCAATCTCAAAACGATGAAACTCTTCCTCGTGCACCTCTATGCAGTTGAGAATCTTGTTGACCTGATGGTCCTGATGGTGTGCTCCCACTATCTAGGATGCTTCCACTAGGTTGAAGATCACTTATACTATCTTCAGCGACAACAGGATGAGGAACTAATCCCCCACCTTTGCTTGGAGATGGTACAGTGGCTTCAGCTTCCTCTAACTCATAGAGGTCAAGATTCTTACTTGCGGCTCCAATGCTAGGAAAATCATTCTCTATGAAATCGACATCACGAGATTCTATTTCAGTCTTTCCACCATTTGGATGTTCACCATACATCACATAGCCTTTAGTGTTTTCAGAATACCTCAAGAAGATACTCTTTTTAGCTCTAGGCCCTAGTTTCCCATACTTATGAGAAGTACTGTGAACATAACCTGCTGAGCCCCATGGGCGCAAGTTATCCAAATTTGGCTTTTGGCCATTCCAAAGCTCATATGGGGTGGATTTGACTGATTGTGAAGGCACTCGATTAAGTATATAGGCTGCAGTCAAAAGAGCATCCCCCAAAAAGATATTGGGAGGTTTGCTTGCGCCATCATAGACCTAACCATGTCTAACAATATTCTATTCCTTCTTTCTGTAACGCCATTTTGTTGTGGAGTATTAGGAATAGTAAGTTGTCTGCGTATCCCTTTTTCCTCACAAAACTTTTTGAAGTGATCTGACAAATATTTGCCTCCTCGATCAGTGCGAAGAGTTTTTAAATTCTTCTCTTTATGATTCTCAACCTCAGCTACAAAGCGTTTGAAACAGTTCAAAGCTTCATAGCGGTGAGATATCAGATACATATAACCATATCGCATATAATCGTCTATCAGTGTAAGGAAATAAGAGGTGCCATGGCATGCCTTTACAATCATAGGTCCGCATATGTCAGAGTGAACTAGCTCAAGTGGTTGAGTTGCTCTTACAACTTTTCCAAAAGGCTTCCTGCAAGCTTTACCTGCCAAACAAGCCTCACATGTTTGTAGATTGACTCTTGCGAGTGGGCCCAAAAGGCCTTCTCTAGCCAAACGAGTCCTTCTATCTTGGCCTATGTGGCCCAGTCTTGCATGCCAGGTGGTAGAATCATTCACAGTATTATCATTCACAACATAAGAATAAGAGGACTGGGAATCATTTAAATCCAATTGAAAAAGACTATCCATGCAAAAACCATGTCCGAACAAAACATCATCCAAAAAGATGTCCAACTTATTACCCTTAAAAATAAAGAAAAAACCACTGTCTAATAAAGCAGTAACTGAAAGTAGATTAAGCCGAACAGTGGGTGCATATCGCATATCCTCAAGAATCAATGTGCGCCCAGTGCGCAACTTGAGCTGGTAAGAACCAACCCCTAGCACCTCTTCGGAGCTATTATTTCCCATGAAGATATGTTTGCTACCTGCTGAAATCCGGTGATAATCTACGAACCCCTCTCGATCACGTGCTACATGTTTTGTTGCACCTGTATCCACAAACCACACAGGTTGGGAATAAGCAACCATCACATGTGAGGAAATATATAACTGAGAGAGAGATTCTGAAAGTACCTTCTTCGGCTCAGTGCAATCACGAGCGAAGTGTCCTTTCTGTTGACAGTTGAAGCATTTAACTTTAGACATATCCTTTTTCCCACCACGTTTTCCTCTCTTGCGTTTCTTCATTTTTCCTTCCTTTGGCGCAGAAGTGCTAGCCTCGCCTTTCTTACCTTTCTTACTTTGTCTTCCGCGCTTGCCATTTGCATTACGCAATCCCCCTTGGGCGACATAAGCAAGGGTCTTGTAAGTATCTCGAGTCTCGTCCTCAAGGATGACATGCTGTGAAACATCAGAAAAGTTCTTGATGTTTTCACTGTGGGGCAATATCTGTTTCATATTGGCCCATGAGGTAGGAAGGGACCTTATGACAGCTATGACTTGCTGCTCATCCGTGAGCGCATGGCCAGCATCCCTCAGCTTACCAATCATATTGGACATCATCCTTAGATGTTCACTCATGGTATGTTTAGGGTCTTTTGTGTACTCCTCAAACTTAATCACAAGGCTACGAAAGCCGCGTAGTTGAGGTTCCACCAAAAGAGAACTTGAGCTGCTCCCATAAAGCTTTGCAAGTTGGAAGTTCATCATACTGCCCGATTAGATCATTTTGCAAGCTGCTTAACAAGGTGTAGCGCGCACTATGATCTTTCTGATTCCATTTCTGGTAGGCAGTGTGGTCTATTAGGGGTTGCGCCTCAGTTAGCCCGACCATTTCCTTGGTCAAGTGCTCCTCGAGCTCTTGTTCGTTCAGCATGAATTTCATCTTTTTGTGCCAAACGTCATAATTATCTCCGTTAAGTTTCTCACCCTTAACGAGATCAGCTATGACATTCTTGGTGGCCATTATATTCACTACATTAGATTGTACAAGGAAAAAAACATTAATTATACATCCTTCTATTTATTTCAAAAAATTCAAATGAAAAACATAATCCTTTCTCACATCATGAAATCAAAAATTTGCTAAGCTCGTAATCATCTCCCATGTATGTGAGTTGAGAAAAATATTTTTTAATTAATTTTTCACAATAAATTTATCATTATATAAGCCACAATATAATAAATCATCCACATGATGATTTAGAACAATATAAAAATTGTACCATGCAATAAAGTATGCAAGGACTCCATTGAGCCCTATTGGCATTCTAATAACTTATGCTAAGAAAATTCTGACTTGAATAATGTGCGTGCAAAATTACATCCCCGTACAAGGCTTTCTGGAAATATACAGGAAAATAGTAGAATACAACATCTTTGAGAATCCTACTACAAACTACTCCAATAAAACAAATGGAGATGCCGCATAGCACATTATTCTCAAAAGAATTTTCTTGAAACAAGAGTAAACACATAAACATAAGTTTCTTTAAAATGCCAATCTAGTATCCATCCATTTAACCTAAAACCAGCATGCTCAAATAACAAGTTAAAGGGTAATTTAAATGGATGAATATGCCACATTCTCCTTCCAAGGAAAACGGGCGTAAATGCCTTGAAATTGGGTTTAAAGAGGTGTAGGCTTGCCAAAAGCCCAACAAATATATCAACAAAAAAATATATTTAAACCATAACACTAATCAAGGTAAATAAATAAAACATAATTCATCTATGTCATATAACTCCCCATAATATTTATTTCTGCTCATAAAGTGCAAAAATTAATATTTGCGCATTATTCGTATTTTTGGGAACACATAAGTACCACAAAAAAATATTTCTAAACAGCCCAAAAATGAGAGATAAATTCTTTAAATTGGCAAACAGTAAATTTATTCCTAATATACCCTCTACAATTAAAGAAAAAATTCTATGTGTATAAAACAAAATTTTAAAGCTAATTTCTATAGAAAAAATCGTTTAAAAATTAAACAGAATACACACAGAGGGTATAAAGGTAAGTTTTAACACCATAGAAAAAATTAGTGGGTCAAGATGAAGCTCTACTCGCCAGTGGTGAGAAAAACTGTCCAAAAATTAGTCCTCAGGCGCCACCGTGCGTGTGGGGCAGCGTCTAGGTTTTTTGAACTGGCGCGTGTGTACACGCGTGCGCGTGGCGCTGCAACGCGAGGAGCGTGTGTAACGCGTGTAGTGTGTGCAGACGCGTGGTGGCAGCCACGGCTGGCGTGTGGGAGCGCGCGTGTGTCGTGCGCAGCTGCCTTCGCGCGTGGGCACGACTGCTGCTCGGCTTTAGCGCGTGATGCGCGTGGCATGCACTGTTCATCTTCTTCTTTAAAAACCCTAATTCTCTAGCCGCCGTCATGCCACGATGCCAACTTCCGAATGCCATATCTCTCTCGTTTTTAAGCCAAATAATGCGTGCAATATATCGTTGGAAAGCTTATTCAACATAAATTAATTATGTATGAACCGATTATGATAAAACTGAATATCACCCGAATTTGAGTCCCAAAACTCAAAAAAATCACAGTTTTCTTGAAAAATAAAATTGTGATTTCTCATAAACCATGCATCCAAAAATCACGAAATTTTACGGAGTTCATCCTCAACCATAGGAGAACAAAACTATATAATTATTTTGCAGAAAAACATGCTCAAAAAATTTTAAATTTTAATAATGGGTCTCATTCATGTATCCGAAAAAAATCGCAACATGCACATAATTTATTCTAGCATGTTAAAGGCAAATTAACAAGTAATCATGCTCTGATACCAATGTTGAAACGATTACAATTATTATTGCGCTACCACGTAACAAGTAGTGGGTTCGGAAACATACCGTATGAAATCTCCGAATACTCCGACGTAAGATCCTTGTTGTTACGAGCCTCCAACACGCTTGATCTTTTTTTGCAGGTACGAAAACGGCTACTAGAGTCGAGTTCTTCGTCCACGAACCAAATCCTAAAACTTGGTGATTGCTCTAGAGAGAGTGCTATAGAGAGAGGGTTATTACTATTACTTCTGACTTATTGGGATATCTCTGGCCTTTATATAGAGATTCAATTAGAAACTGGATTTATCTCAAACACTTAGGAGATAAAGATTGTATTTATCTCAAATACTTAAGAGATAAATATTATCTAAATAATTGTATTTATCCAAACTAACAAATACACATTATCTGTTAATGGACGGATAATGAGTCCACTGACCCAATTTATTAACAATTACCACGGAGGGGGCTTTTGTTTGTCCACAGCCTCCTCTCAGAACTACCATAACTACCTTAACAAACTCGTCGCGGAAGCTGGGATTGTGGCTGTTTCTGTAAACTATAGGAGACCACCTGAGAACCCTCTTCCCGTGGCATACGAAGACTCATGGGCCGCAGTGCAGTGGGTTGCCTACCACAAAAATAGCCATGGACCCGAGCCTTGGTTGAGTGAGCATGGAGATTTTGGAAGGCTTTTCATGTTGGGCGTGAGTGCCGGTGCGAACATAGCCCACAACATTGCCATGATGGCTGGGAATGCAGGGTCCGAGCTGGGTGTAGAGATTCTTGGGGTCGGACTAACTCACCTGTTCTTTTTGGGGTTCGAAATTAATCGGTTCCGAGGGAGTCAGTGCATCCACGGATCTGGTAAGCAAGTCTCTCAACGCCGCTTATGGCCTTTTGTGTGCCCGTCAAGCCAGGATAATGATGACCCGCGGGTGAACCCGGTGGCAGAGGGTGCGCCGAGCTTGGCGGGGCTGGGGTGTAGGAGGGTGTTGGTGAGTGTGGCTGAGAAGGATCTGTTGAGGGATAGGGGGTGGATGTACAATGAGGCCTTGGGTCGGAGCGGGTGGACAGGTGTGGTTGAGATCCATGAGACAAAAGGTGAAGGTCATGGTTTTCATTTGTTTAACCTGGATGGTGAGAATGCCAGAGATTTGATTAGAAGGTTGGCAGCCTTCTTCAACAGTTAGCTTCTTAATAGATAAAATAAAATTGAGCTCTTCAATTCAATCTTGTTCTAGTTGTACAGTACGAGTGCACAATAAAATTTAGTATTTATTCTTGATCACCTAAAATAAGAGGGAGAAAGATTTTCACTGAAAATTCTTTTGGGTTAATTCCTCGCTCTACATAAGCTGTAATTCTGAAATTTTAAAATTTTCATTGTCTCCAACATTGGATTACAAAAATGAACCAATTATTCAAGATCTTTAAATTGCCTTTAGCAAATTTTTGCACATTTGGAAAATTCTGCCATCCTTTTCTAGCCACATGTGACACCCTCACATCGATAACCAACTTAGTCCACTCGCACAGGGGCTCCCTCGTGCATCTTATCCTTCAAGTGAAGGGATTTGATAGCCAAAAAGTAAAGGGTTAAAGGAAAAAAAAAGTACCATGTTCAGAGGCTGAGGCGGATTCAAAAAGCTTAATCAGGGAAGGTCAAAAAGTTATAAGAAAAAATTGATGGCTACCACAAAAGAATTCGCGTCACTATTGGATACGTTAAATACAAATAGATTACTCAATTTGACTACTAATAATACAAGTTTACTATTCATAGTGATTTATTTAATTTGATAAGGTTAGTCAACAACATATTACTAATCTTGCAATAAAATTTTTTAACTCCTATTGTCTATACTTATTACTAATATGATTATTAATTGTACGAAGACAATAATCACAAATAAGTTAAAATAATGGAAGAATTTAAAAGAACTAGCTTTGGTCTATTCATATTTTTTTTGTGATATGGAGATTTAGAAAGACAAAAAAATATGACAACATGTGGTACAAAAAGTCAAAAACACAAGAAAATAAAATCATAATCCTAATATATTAATGTTACTACACTATAATGGTAATTTTGTAAATATTTTAAACATGATACCCATTACTAAAAATAATTAAACACAAATTTCCAAAATTTGGGGGGTGTGAAACCCCCCCCCCCCCCCCCCCCCATTCCTCTCATGTTAAGAGTTTATGTCAAATTTCTTTGTTGTATCGATCCTTGAGCGTAAATCCATAAAAAGAAGTATTTATCCTGAAGTAAGGGATCGCTTAATTCTTAATTCTTGATTGCCATCACACACACGAAACTTGATACCGACACATTGCAGAAATTAAACGATCACAATTTGCATTATCTATACACGTATGCACACACATTCATTACTTGACAAAGACATTAGACAACTTCTTAGACATATAGTGGGCAAAGTCATCTTGCCCAAGTTGACCAAAGATATGCTTAGAAGGTCAAATCTCTTGACCTTTGGTTACCTCGAAGTGCACTATCAAAGCACTTGAAATCTTGTTCGTATCAGCAGAACCGTGCTGCAAGAGGCTAAATACTATTGGAAGACCAGTGTTATATTAATTGCGACAAGCAAATTTAGGAAGACAGAGCTTAATAATGCCTTAACTTGTGAGTGTGGACAGAAAGATATGATAACCTAATGTAATCAAAGCTCATTAACTTTTAGGGGGCGCCAGAGTTGACCAGGCCAAGCGTTGCTGCCTATCGTTTGCTAATGAACTAGAAGGATTTCATCATCTCATAATGGCCACCGCCTAAGGCAGGCGACTACCAATTTCTGTCCCTTCAAACCCTCACTCAACTCATTTCAACTAAATAATACTTGAACCTATATTTGCTTTTCATAAAATTCGTAAGGTAGAAAAATGAATAAAAGAAGACGCATCCAAAAACGAATTAATCAGTATGGAATCAAGACTTACTATAAGATCGCAGCAAACCACCACTACGAAAAGCATAATATGACCACATCCACACAAAGTTTTCTCAAAGTAAAACCAAACTCATTTTGTTAGCAAATAATCATTTTGAATATATGTTACCACCATTTAAATGTCATGAACAATAGTATGAATACAATCTGTGGTATGAACATAATCGACCAGTTTCATTACTTATAGTATGTCGATGGAAAAGCTAAAAAACTGACTATAATCTATCAATTCTCTTAATGTGTTAAGCATGGACTGTAATCTGTTAATTACAAGTTTCTGTGATCATGCATAGGATGTTGATGGATTTCTTATGGCATGTTTCATTACATAACTGTTTGTATAATCTGTCAATTCTCATAATATGTTAAGCATTGAGTGTAATCTGTGAATTACAATTTTTTTTTTTATCGTAGTATGCTGATGGATTTCTTATGGCTTGCTTCATTACTTACCTGTTTGTGGCACTGTCTGAAAAATAGAATCACATTTTCTTTCATATCAGTTACATGTACATTATGAATTGTTGGGTGGATTTGAGTAGCGCAAATTTGTCAGATGTGATATATTTGCGTTTTGCCCCAAAAAAATTGCACCAAAAAAAGAAAAGAAAAGATATATTTGCGTTGCTATTGTTGACTTTTTGAGTTTTATACACATTTGGTATATTTCTTACCTTTTTTAATATTGTATATATCCCAGTCCTGTGGTTTGACCAAGTGGCAAGGGAGGTTCTTTGAAACTTTCGTAGTGAAGGACCTGAGACAACGTATTAGAAAAAATAAATAAACTCCAAAGTAGTTGTCCTATCAAATAAAATTTCAAATTTTAATTTTCACTTTTTTTAATAGTTTAAAAGATAAAACTGAAAGCTGTAAACTGCGGAACGCTACCTAAGTCTACTCCACACATTTATAAACATGAAGATCCCAAATGATTCCAGCCCTATAAATTTATAAACATCAAGATCTCAAATGATTCCAGCCGGTTACACTGGAGACAATTTCGCAAGCATTCAACACTCTGTCCAGGCCTCTTTCTTTGATGCTAATAATTATGCATCACAAGTAAAAGCCATAGAAAAAGGCTCAAAGGTTGTTAGGAAGAACGACACCTGAACGATTTTCGGACCAACATTTACTTGGCTGGATATCCATAGAAAAATAAAGGGGATGATTCCCCCAAACCATGTGCACGTTCACTACCCTCCATCTCTCAGACTTGGTGCACCTACTTATAATTAACACATTGGCCCCCCATCACTTAAACAAAGAGTGCGGCTCCACTGTGTGTATATAGTGTATGCTCAATTCTCATTCTTCCCTACTTGCATTTACTTTGTTAACCACTTTCATCCCTCCTTCTCTGTCTCTGAAACACCTACACACACACACCCCGACAAATGGATACAAGCAAATCTGAAGTACTTCATGATGTTCCACCCTACATTAGAGTGTACAAGGATGGGACCGTTGAGCGGCTTGTGGGATACGAAGTCGTGCCTGCAACCTTGGATCCTGAAACTGGCGTTTCATCCAAAGACATCGTGATCATGCCGGAAACCGGTGTTTCCGCCAGGCTCTACCGTCCCAAGTCGACACCCACCGGTGAGAAGCTGCCCCTTGTGGTCTACTTCCACGGCGGGGCGTTTTGCATCGCGTCGAGTCAGGAGCCCAAGTACCATGCTTCTCTCAACAGGCTAGTCGCGGAAGCCAACGTCGTCCTCGTTTCGGTTGACTACAGATTAGTCCCGGAGCACCCCCTTCGGGCCGCCTACGAGGACGCTTGGCAAGCCATCCAGTGGGTGGCTTCACATGCTTCAGGAGGTGGTGCTGAGGCTTGCCTCAAGGAGGGTGTTGACTTTGGCAGGGTGTTTTTGGCTGGAGATAGTGCAGGTGCAACTCTTGCACACCACACCGCAATTCGGGCAGGGAAGAAGGACCAGAAACTCGGGCTGAAGCTTCGTGGAATGATCATGATCTTTCCATACTTTTGGGGGAAGGAACCCATTGGCTTGGAGGTCACAGACCCGTTTCGAAAAGCAATGGTGGACAACTGGTGGGCGTTCGTTTGCCCGTCGGACAGAGGAAGCGATGATCCGCTGATCAACCCATTTGCGGACGGAGCACCGGCCTTGGAGGGTCTGGCTTGCAACCGAGTCATTGTGTGCGTTGCAGAGAAGGATATCTTGAGGGACAGAGGGAGGCTCTACCATGAAAAACTGGTGAAGAGTGGGTGGCAAGGAAAAGCAGAGATGATGGAGATACAAGGGGAAGATCACGTTTTTCACATCTTCGAACCCGACTCCGAGAAGGCTCGAGACATGGTCAAGCGTTTGGCTACTTTCATAAAGCGAGAATGATATGATTTCTGCTTCCAATCATGAATGCCCTTTCATTGATTGCACTAGTACTGTATGGCCTTTAATTACCTTCTAATTTCTAAAGTTGGCATTCCGTTGCTTTGGGAGCCAAATTTGGGTTAAAGATGATAGAGATGTGCCTCTTTACGACCATTACAGGGTCGGCTTTCAATAAAGTTTCTCTTAAATGTTCCTACTTTAGAAGGAAGTTCATGGTATATGCACTTCTGTCCCCACTGTCTTTTATAGTATCACAACAACCACACAACTGTCTAATGTTTCTCATCAAAAGAGAAAAAAAAAATCATAAAGAAAAACTGTCCAATGTTTGCAAGATTGAGCACAGAAATAGATCTGTGCTCGTTGTGGATCTCGTGTTATTCACTTTTTTGTTCTTACAACAGTCCCTTTCCAACGTGCTAAGGTAACCGAAGGGGATTGCAAATCCTTGGATATCATTAACTGTGCAAGACGATTTTCCTTCCTTTTTTAAGGCACGTAATGACGTACAAGATGACTTGCTACTTACCGCAGAATAATATATTACATCGTCATGGATTACGCCATATTAAATTGAATACCAAAGAAAGCAGAAGAAGTGCTTCAACACAAGAAGAAAATAAGAACACAATTGAGTATCGCCATATAACAAGAAGAATAAGTTCAACTAGACGTACAAATCAAGGAGGAAGGGAGTAAACCAGGAACGATAACTGACTTTTCATCGTTAAAGAGTTCATCAGGCTTTAGCTCTGTTTTAGCTCTGTTTTAAACAGTGGTGGCACTAGAAGACAACTGTATCAAGCATGGTCCCCAAGGTTTGAATTATGTTTGAAGACATCAGGTTGGAGACGTGCTCTTCAAGATGTTTCTTGGCGTCCTGCCTTCCCACGTTTGCAATTGCAAGTTTTTCCGGTGGCAATTCATCCTCTTCCTGAACTGCTTTATTGTACTTGATGGCTAAATTTAGCATCTCCTGCACATCCCAAAGATTTACCAAACAATCGGAACTTGCACTTGATGGATATCCAAAAGAATACATCTGACCAATGGTCCGAAAACAATAAAAATGGCCATTGATCACAAAAATACCTTTTTTATGCATCAGCCATATCGGTGCCGTGGAAAAACACATTTGCCACAAGTTGTGGCACATATGTCCTTCCACCAAGCTTTCCCTACCGGCATGCACAGCAAGTGAAGGAAACTACAACTACTATTTAAGTCTGATCGACATTCTGCCACGTAAGCAGTCCTTGCTCACGAGAACATAAGTCCAAAGATGATTGCTAAATGTTTTAAGCTGAAGTATATTCCAGGTCCACCATTGAACAACATTAGGTGGGACCAACATCCCATAATGTAACAAAGACCAAGAGACTACTCAAAGTTTATGCCGAGGTTTGCGCTCACATACCTGAACAGTCTGCTCGTTAGTTTTGGAATGAGCATCAAAACGTTGAAGTGTCAATCCATCAGTCCACTTCTTCTTGTGAAGGTTCAGTAACATCTTCTCCTCAAGTTCATTCTTCCTGTAATTAATGGCTATTGAGTAATAATGCCTGTTTAAGCCATGAATCAACGCCTGTAAAACATACCATCATTTAGCACACTATCGAAGGGTGACGGAATAACTTCATGGAGGCAGCAATGCACTAAATGTTTAGCACACACCTGAATAGATGGTTTATTGAGATGCCCAAGGTTGGAAGTTGTCTGCCTTGGCTCTTGGCCAAGCATCATAGTTTGTGGGTTAATCAAACGAAATGCATCAATCACCACCTTCCCTTTAACACTCTGAATTGGATCCACCACCACTGCCACAGCTCTTTGATTGAGAGCTTCAAAACTCTGCAGAGTATCGCAGATGTCAACTATACATATATCATACTTCAGGGAAAACATGCCCACAGAGAATACAAACACCATCTAAACTATACACCACAAAGTAGGAAACAAACAATTATCCTCTCTGAAGCACGGACACCTCTCCTAGGTGGAGGTTTGGTTGTCCTAAACGGACGGACACCCCGACACCCTCCGGACACCGCCCGACACGTGTCGGACACCGCCAATCGGTGTCGGAATTTTTATTTTATTTTCCGACACCGTGTCGGACACTTCGTCGAGGAGTGTCGGACACGGCAATCAGCGGTGTCGGAAGGTTCGGGGCCAATTTCAGATTTATTGAACTATTACTGTCTTCTTCACTCTCACCTCACAGTCGTCTTCTTCTCTCTCACCTCGAGTCTGATATTTGCCGACCACATCAAGGATGTTGCCGGTGTCGCTGGTGTTGACAGAGCTGTCGCCGATATTACCGGAGCTCAGTCGACGAAGATCTGAAGCCGAAGCCAACGGATCTGACGGCTACAGTCGCCGAAGGAAGAGAAGTTAGCTACTGCCGCTGTCGCCGTCGCCAGAGGTCTCGCCGTGGTCGCCAGAGTCTCGCCGGAGGTCCTCCGCCACTGACCCAGGTCTCTTTCTTCTCTTCTCCTGTTCCGGTCCTCTCCTCTCGTTTCTTTCTTTTCTTTTTTTTCTTTTCTCCTTTGTCGTCACTCCCTCTCCTCTCGTTTCCTGTTATTTTTTTCTTTTCACCCTTTTCTCCTTTCTTTCTTTTCTTTTCTTTTCTCCCTTTGTCGTTGCATTTCCAGTACATTAGACTAAATAAATAGTGACCAAATAAATTATGACTTGTATTTAAATTCCTTATTTTGACAGTTTTTCATTTTTTAGATTATAGAATATATTTGATATTTATTATATATATATATATAATAAAAAATATATTAAAAAATAGCAGTGTCCTGCGGTGTCCAAAATCTGATTTTTTAAAAATTGCGGTGTCCGGTGTCGGTGTCCGACACCAACACCGTGTCCGTGCTACCTAGATTATCCTTCACGATTAGTCATGTCATTATATCTTCCCTCCTACCATTTGCATTTGGGTAGGAGTCCTACCCAAAATGCAAATGGCTCAATTCTTCATGAATACAGCTGTCTTTGGCTAGTACACAATTAGTTCTATTAAAATATATCACATAACCGCATCAAAGTATTGGAAGTCTAATGTAATGACCCATGTCCTATACTGCACTAAAGAAAAAAGCAATTAACCACTGTCTAGCTATCAGGCGTAGCCCCTTGCCATCAATGAACCGATGAGCAAGGTTCCCAGGCCAGGCTAGGCTGACTATTAGCCAATTTAGCCTAATGATCCAGCCAGCTTCAAAGTTGAACTTAGAACCACTAGAAAAAACTAAACAATATGGGCATTCACTTTCATGAGAATTAAAATATTTCTACTATTCAATCCCTCATTTTTTTAGTATTCAATTTCAACCCCTTATCTACATCAACCATTCTGGTTGTCGACAAGACTGCTATATGCTATCATCATGAAGAACTAAAGGAACAGAAAATATTACTAGCTCAATAATATCATCCCAACACCCCCGCGATAGTGGGAGCAACATTGGGCGTATATTTATGCGCATGTCATAGATACATATGGACATCATAAATTTAAGTGGAAGTGATGAATGCATGCATGTGCGCGTGCTTCATGAGTAGAAACCTTTTTGTTGAACCAGAATTGCTTTTGAGTTTGAGCAGCAACACTAGTTAATTAGCACAATTGTCTTATACACATTATACACTTGTTATGATCATGCTTAGACAAATCAACCACACCACATCTGATAACAAAGGTGGAAGTTACAGCAAATTTAACTAAGGCTCCTGATCTATGCAGTTAAAGTACAGCCAGTTAATGCTAGAGTTAGAACCTCAAAACATCTCAGTATAAATCAGTATATAGGTAGCTCAAATTACCATTGTTCTCATTTCTCCCTTAAAAGGTCAGATCCAGTCAACCTATTGCTATATACCTCCACTGACCAAAGCAATCCTTATCCTATTGCCAACCATCCCTCAAACCCTCATCAAAGAAATATCATCACTCTCTGCATGTGAGGCTGGTAGATTGTGGTTGGGAGGTGATCTTGGCAGAGGTTCCTGCCAGTGGTTTTCAAGGTCAAGAAACACCAACTTCTCATGTTGTAACATGTATGTTGCTAAGACAAGGTTTTGAGTTGATACTAAGTCATATTTCAGGGGGTACCAATACCTTAATATAACAAAGGGTAAACTTTTCACAGAATCTTTTCAATAAACTGCAAACAGTGAAAAATATGCTTGAAGCAGGAGAACATTATTATGGAACTAGTGCTTGAGCTTGCAGAGAATGATGTATGCACATGTCCTTGAAGTTAAGGTCGACATACAAAACAATGAGGCAGGAAAAGGAAGGCAAACTGGAAAAGAAAAAAGACAAAGTTGAATTTGAATGACCAAGATAGAGAAAGAACCTGCTGAGTATTGATGTCCACACCAGAAAGCCAACAACCAAATCCAGGATGGGAATGGTACCATCCAACGACCATCTCAGGTCTGCAATACCAAGAAAACCCAACTCAACCTAAATCATTTTGGGATAACTGAAGCACGTTTGAAAGTTCAGACAACAGTCCACACCACAAAAATTTAGTCAATTTAGACCATTTACTTATACAAAAGAAGTTAAGTGTGCCTATGTCCATGGCATCTGATACACACCCCATAAATGTCAGATCATTGTTATCAGAATTGAGAACCTCTGAAACAGTCGAGTATTTCAGCTAGGAACTCCTTAATCTAATAGGATGTCAAGGGCAGATGAGCCCTGTCAATGCTAACAGATATCAACAAAAATCAGCCGAAGAAAACTGATTATCAAGAGATTCAGAACAGTGACAGTAATGGTTTTTAGTTTTTTGGAAATAGAACAGACAAGAAAAATGTTGAGCTTGGCCTCTCTGTAATTCCCCCCTAATCTCTTCCCTATGGGACATAATGGATCTCGTAACTGATATGTAGCTCAAACAACAAGGGAGAATAACTTTATGCAGACTAATAATGGCCATAGTGATATCAAGAAGATTAAGCAATAAAAGAAACACTTGAGCTCAATATTCAGCATTATCCCTAATTCAGTAGATCACCATATCATTCACCATTCATTCACAGCTCAAACAAAAGTTCTGAGTCCAAGAACTAATCATTACATACACGAATCAAGAACTAGAAGCAATAACAAATGCTAAAGACAGAATTACCTCCCAGTTTGCTTGAGCATATCGAGCATGTTGGTCTGGAAGACATGGTCAACCGCTTCAACACTAACACCGGTACCGCTCTGCGGCATCGCGAACACGTCAACAACGCGAACCGTGTACTCGTCAACGAACTCCCCCAGCATCAATCCCATCACTTCCATCGGAACCCCCGCTCTCCCTACAAAATCGCACAAATCCCCAAGTTCAGCATAACAAATCACAAACATAAACTCAATCTCTAACACTACCTTCGTCCTTTTTGATTACAAACTCCTACAATAAAACTCGAGCACGTAAATGTTGACTTTACTCGTTATTTCTGCCCTAGCTCGGCTTGTCCAATGATACTCATTCAACTTGCAATCACTACTTGAGCTTAATAAGAGTTTAAATTTTCAAAGCGGACAATAATTACGAAGCGGATGGAGCAGTAAAAAATCGATAGCACGTTCGATTAAGTGAAACTCTAGATTTGCAAATTGAGGTGTTAGAAAGAGGGGGTTACCGTGCTTGAGCATCTTAAGGAGGGCGAGTGACGAGATGTAGACTTGCTCCGACGAATCGAGTGTCGGCGAGTCCGGCGGCGGGTGGCCCAAACCACCGCCGGCGCCGGCGAACATCCGCTGCAAACGTTCCATTCCCGACATTCCAATTCGAAAAGTGTTCGATTTCTTTGATAAGAAGGTTACGTAGATGCACGGTATAATGACAGCTCTAAGTATAGAGTCAATGTGGGCTATGGGCCGGGCTGCCGTCGTGGGCTACTAATATTGTGGTGTCTGGGCCCAAACTTTTGAGATATCGGACCGAGCTGGGTTAAGAGCTTGGGTTTGTAGTCCGGCCACCTCACGCTTCCAAGCAGGTCAAATGTTGCAACGACAGTCTTATTCCATTCTGAATCAGACGCCAGGAGTTTGAGACCCGAAAATGCGAAGAATGAGTAATCCTGTGTACCGTGTTGTTACAAAATTCACTTGCGGGCCGATAGCGGGTCCTTGAAACGATGGAGAATTGGCGGGATTCTCGCAACCGCGTCCTTGGGAGTCTTGACCGTGCTCACGTGGAATTGCTGGGAGATATGAGGCTGAACGTGTTGTGGTAAGGGTCGTGCTTAGAAGAACATCAGTCTTTTTACGAATGCTAGAAAAAGATCATGGTTCAGCGATTCTCAGGATTTCAATTTAGGCATACCACATTGGTTTGAGTCTCTTACCTGTCGCTTCTTGTGGGACAAACATACGTCCTCGTCTTACATGTGTTTCACACGCAAATTTTTCGTACGCAAAATTGCATGCCAGTCAAATCAGAACCTTACTGTCCCCTCTTTTTAACAAAAAAGTAAAATAAGAAATCATCAATCATCCATATGTCATCCATATGTCCTGACAATCATGAAAACTTCTTGCACTGAGCAATCATATTTTATTTAGTAGGGCTCAAGCTATAATATAGAAGTAGAACTGTGTACATTTTGCTCCAACAATCTCCTTAAGAGCATGAAAGTTAAAATGTACCGAGTATAACCTTATTCAAAAGAGAAGCATGTAATATTAGTACTGAGTTTGAATCAGTGACCTTCATATTTCCACGACGGGGGTTTTGATTAAGGGTGAGCATCATACTGTTTAAAGCTCAAACCAATCCGAATCGCTCAAACCAACTAAACCGAACCAATTCAATCCGAACCGTCTGAAGATCTTAATGATTTGGTTTCACATTTCTCAAACCGATCTTGATTCGGTTTGGTTCACTGTTCACATATTTTAGACCGATTCTACCAAACCGAACCGACCTATGATTTGTTACTCTACATTTAGTAACATTCATTGTCAATTTCACATTTACGTTGGTAAGTAAATTCATATATACAAATCTTGAAATTTGCAAGAAAAGAAAATAATGAGAACACTTATAACATAAAAATTTTGTGACCAATAAATGTTCTATATTTACTCATTCTTTCTCATGCATCAAGGAACACTTATATATAGAATGTAACAAGATTATATGCAATTTAAAAAATATACAACTTTAATTTTTAATCACTGTTAGATCCAATAGTAGTTGGCAAATGAACGTCGTCTTTAAGTGGGCGCAAATCGATCCAAATCAACTAAACTGAACAGTTTAAACGGACAAAACCAAACCGTCCGAACCGATGGTGTTTGGTTTGGTTCATAATTTTCCAAATCGAGGGATAACAGTTGGTTTGCAGTTTGACACCCAAGCCGAACCGTGCTCACCCCTAATTTTAATTTCGTCTTCATGTCTACTGAACTTGATAATAATTAAATCAATGTGAGGATAAGCTTTAGCTTAAAGCAATTCACTAAAAACTCGTGATCATGAGTAAGCCCCGCTTCAGTTCATTTTCACAATTGTACTTAAATTCAATCTTTCCTGTAGGGAAAGGGTATCAGCTTGCTTTTGGACAACAACATATCCACAAAGGCTGGCTTTTAACCCAAAGCCAACATTTTGCTATTTCAAGCGGATGCAACCCTAAGGGGTGGGTGAGTAGCAAAGGCTATTGAAGAATAATCTCAAGGTCCCAAGTTCGAATCCTCATATTGTGATTATCTCAACAAAAAAAAAAGATGCATTTTCACAAAGATTGAGCCTTCATATATAATGTGTTCTTCTTTTTCAATTTGATAATAATACTAGAAAATATTTGTTCACAACCTATTCTAATCGCAACCCAGGGCCCACTAAGGGACCCATTTTGCCCGACACATCACCCATTCAACGATTAATTATTCAACGCCATAACCCTGTCAAAATGCATCTTCCTTCGAGCGTTCACAGGCAATCACTTTTTCTATCGCCAACGTAGCGACGACAGCGCTACCAACGCTTGGAAGAATGCAAATCCCTTAAAGGGGTCGGCCACCTCTCTGAGAAAGGGGTCGGCCGCCTACCTGAGAAGGGAGTCTGCCACCCTCTTTAAAGAGGCGTCGGCCACCCTCTTTAAGGAAGGGTGGGCCACCTCCTTAATGAGGGGGTTGGCCACCCTCTTCAAAGGGGGTCGGCCACCTCCTTAAAAAAGGGGTCGGCCACCCTCTTTAAGGAGGGGTCAGCCACCCTTACCTTGGAGGGAAGACTATTGACCCTCTGGCAGCTGACTCAACGTACTCTCTACAGTGCTCTCCCACCACCAGTGGTCGCACAACGCTTGTTGTCACCCGTGTAACATCGCCATGACGATAGTCGCTCGCGGCCGCACACTATCCTGGCACCATCTTCACGACGATTGTCGCCCGCGCACAGTCTCCAACACTCCGTTGCACCACTTCCATGACGTGCCCCCGACACCAGGTATTCCCTCGCAACGGTCGTCGCCGCTCCCATGCGCCACAATCAATGTCTCGTGTTGTAGGCACCACGCCCATACGCCAAAATCATATTACATGCTTCCGGAGGGTCCGCTCGCAGTGCTCTGGCACGAGGACCCTCTGCAGCGGGATGGACTCGTTACCACAAGTCATCGCCACCATAGGATGGGCTTGTCACCACAAAGCCATCGCCGTCATAATCACGGGGGGCTCCGGCATGAGGACCCCTAGCAGCGGGATGGACTCATTACCACAAAGTCATTGCTGCCACGGGATGGGCTTGTTACCACAAATTCATCGTCACCACGGGATGGGCTGGTTACCACAAAGCGTCGCCGCCACGAGATGGGCTCGTTACCACAAAGCGTCGCCGTTATAATCACAGGGGGCTCCGGCATGAGGACCCCTCGTAGCGGGATGGACTAATTATCAAAAAGTCATCGCCGCCACGGGATGGGCTCGTTACCATAAAGCCATTGCCGTCATAATCACGAGGGGCTCCGGCATGAGGACCCCTCGCAGCGGGATGGACTCGTTACCACAAAGTCATCGTCGCCACGGGATGGGCTCGTTACCACAAAGCCATCGCTGTCATAATCACGGGGGGCTCCAACATGAGGACCTCTTGCAGCGGGATGGACTCGTTACCACAAAGTCATCGCTGCCACGGGATGGGCTCGTTACCACAAAGCCATCGCCGTCATGATCACAGGGGACTTCGGCATAAGAACCCCTTGCAGTGGGATAGATTTGTTACTACAAAGTCATCGCCGCCACGGGATGAGCTCTTTACCACAAAGTCATCGCCATCATAATCACGGGGGGCTCCGGCACGAGGACCCCCCATCGCAGCTGGATAGACTCGTTACCACGAAGCCATCGCCGTCATAATCAAGGGGGGCTCCTACACAAGGACCCTTCGCAACGGGATAGGCTCGTTACCACAAAGCTATTGCCTTCTGGGGTGACTTGCATGACTCTAAGCACTGAGCTGCGACCATGTCCACTCATGTTACCATTGATCATCGACACCACCAGGACAATGACCCACGGCCCACGGGTCACTCCAGGACAAGAGTAAGTCTTTGGAGGGCATCGCGCCTAGTCCACTTAGCAGTTGGCTATAGGGGCAACCTTCACCGCTGCTGGGTCCTCTGCCCGTCTCTAGACGCACCTTGTGGGATTCAGTAAGGGCTTGGACCGGTGGCTGGGGCAACGAGCTTACTCTGATCATGTTACCGCAGTTTGGTCAGTCTTCTCAGACAGGTAGAGAGATGCTGTGTGGACAGGACAGTACGGATTTAGGGACTGGCAGTTCAATGGAGATCGGTACTTTGGGACCCCCTGGTGACGTGTCACTCCTAGGGGACGACACATGTCAGTTGATGACACACTAATGACGTGCACACTTTTGCCTATAAATAGTGGACTTTGGGACCTATTTGGAGGGATCCTCTCATTCTAACATTTTCACTTTCTCTCTTTAAAAACCTATTCTCTCTGGAATTCTAGTGAGAGAAACACATTTGGACTTTTGACATCGAACCCTTGACTTCGACCTCGACACGGACTGTCGACTGCCAGCCCTGTTCATCGTCGCCTTGTCTGTGCAGCGCTGCCAGCCCTCGCGGCCTGTTTGGGGAGCCTTGCTCTTAGCCCTTACTCCATCCTTACTGTCTCTCACTTTTTATACCTGGAAGCTGGCACAGACTGCAGCCTTGGTGACACCTCTACGTAGATACGAACCCCATTTCCTTGGCATCAATATTACCACTGAGACCGAGAACTAGGCACGATGCCCTCCAGAGACCTGCTCCCGTCTCGGAGTGACCCGATGGGTCATCATCTTGGGGGCACCAATGATCACAGGTAACGTGAGTGGACATGGTAGCAGCTCAGACGTGCCTAGTGTCATGTAAGTCACCCCAGGCGGCAATAGCTTTGCAGTAGCAAGCCTATCCCACTACAAGGGTACTTGTGCCGGAGCATTACGAGCGGAGCCACTAGGAATGCTGCATACTCCGGGAGAGTGGGTCGAAGCATGTTCCAAGTCCATGGCGGGGCACATGGTGTGGAGAATGAGTATGATGCCCGGGGGGCATGTAACATGATTGTGGCGCATGGGAGCGGTGCCAACGGCACGAGACAGGGTTGTGGCGTATGGGCGCAATGCCAACGACATGATACATGATTGTGGTGCATGGGGGCGCTGCCAACGACATGAGACATGATTTGTGATGCATGGGCACGACGACCTCTGTCACGAGTTAATACCTGGTGCGGGGGCACATGTTATGAAAGTGGCGCATGGGCGCGGCATGACGACTATCGTGAGATAATACCTTGTGCCAGGGACACCTGTCATGGAAGTGGCGCATGGGCGCAGGCGATAACTATCCCTGAGATATGTGGGAGGCAGCAGGCAACGGGCGCCATGGAGTCAACACGAGGGCGTTACGGAGACGACGCTTGACAGCTTGTGATTGGAGCAGCGGAGTAGGCATGCAGGCGACGGTGGGCGTTACAGAGACAATGTGAGACAGCAGGCGTCGCAGAGTAGGTGCGCGACGGCTGGCGTCAAGAAGTCGGCGCACGACCACGGGTGACAGGCGCCGCAGAGTCAGCGCGCAGGCGAAGGCGGGCATCACATAGACGACACACGACTATGGGCGACGGGCGTCGAAGCGACATCAAGCATCGCTGAGACGGATCGCCACGGTAGGTGATGGCGGGCTCCGAGGAGTCGGTGCGCGATGGGCGTCGCGGAGTCAAGGCGCAGGCGAAGGCTGGCATCACGAAGACGGCTTGCGACTATGGGCGATGATGAGCATCGCGGAGAGGATCGTGACCACGGGCGATGGCGGGTGCCGTAGAGTCGGCGCGAGATGGGAGCAGCAAAGTTAGCGCGTAGGTTATGGTAAGCGTCGTGAAGACGGCGCCCGAGATCAGGCGACAGGCGCCGTAAAGTCAGCACGCAGGTGACAGTGAGCGTCGCAGAGACGACACGCGACCGCGGGCAACGATGGGCATCACGGACGGCGCAAGACCAAGGGAGAGCATGCGTTGAATGAGAGGTTAGAGGCACGCCGACCCCCTTGAGGGGAAGGAGGCCGACCCCAATAGGGAAGGCGCGCCAAGGTTGTTTCACAAGGAGAAAATGCACGTGACTTGAGTATGTGTCGCTTTGACCGGCTTGTGAGAGTTGAAAAATTGACCGTTGACAATGGTGACGTGTCGTACAAAACGGGACTTCTAGTGAGCCATTGGGTAGGTTGGGAACACTATCAAACCTATTAATTAATTCTCGAAGTTTTGATTAATTACAAATATAAAATCACTTTTTTTAATACTTTATTTAAATGTCACTAACCATATTTAACCCCAATTACAAAGTATTTAAACTCAAATTATGAGGCGTATTCTCTGGGTCTTCACTTTCACTCTTAGAAAGGACAACACAGGCTGCAACCCGTTAAACAGCTTGTTGGAGTATTGCGAGAAGCAGAGGAGCTCGAATTGGGTCTAAGGTACTGTTTCGGTTAATTCTTGTTACGATATTAGGATGAGAAATCTAATTCTATTTCTTGTTGATTGTAACTAAATGGCAAAATCATGTTTTAATGAGGCAGGGTCTTGAGTAGCTGCGGATTCGTCAAATCATTGGAGATGCAACTAACCCTAGAATTTGGGTAACTATTCTTCCATTCCCATTTAGCCCCTTTTGCTTAATCCCGTTATATATGTATCCTTGTTATTGTTCTTCATTGGTGATAATAACTTTGTTCTGATGTTGGCTGCTTTTGAATCCTTTGCTGTTTGCTTCCATCTTGTTGAATACTAGTACAATTAATTTGGATGTTCAAACTTGAATCTGTGTTCTTGTTCTTGGATGTTCGAACTTGACGTGAAATGTGTGATGTAGCTGTAGAAGTGTGATAATTTTTCACGATTCTTGGTCATAGACGTCGTTCGTGATGAAAGGGATAAAGCAGTTGAGTGGTGGCTCGAAGTATTTTATGAAAAATGAAGGTGCCATGGTGGTTGGTGAATATGGTCCTGTAGGGTACAGTCCAATGGGGATAGTGCGTGGGATAGCACCTGCCTGGTACTTATCTCCCCTATCCCCAGCCTAGCAAGATCATTCACGCTCAAGGAACCAACTCAAGACTTGAAGTCTTCTTCATAATCCTCAGGATACTCTGCTGTGCATGCTGGTTCAGACGAGGGATCAGCTTCCTTTATCACTTGCTAATCCCATGGCTTTTGGCCGACGCAAGATTCCAGACATAAATCCGAATCGACCAACTGGCGCAGCAGCACTTTCCGAGGGGAATAGTGCATGGGATAGCACCTGCGTGGTAATGTGCTATTCCCATTGGATGGAACCCTGGAGTTCCTCTTACCATATCACTTACGAGTAATGAATAATTACCATAGGAAGACTATGATTGCTGGACTGGTGATAGAAATGGATCCAACTACGTATAACTTACCTTGTTAACTTGGTTATTCAATTTTATACGAAGCAACATAACAAGTCGGGAAAAAGATTTTCATTTGGTAGTGACTGGTGAGAGAACTTGTTAAAGTGATGTCTTTTGATTTACATATTGCTCTTCGAAATTCAGAAGTGGCCTCCACAGAATCTCTTTCACAGCGTGAAGTCCTCTGGATGTTTGTCAACGCTTTTGACTCCGTTGCCTATTGGCCTCAGTTTTGGGCTTAACTTGTTATGTTATGTGCCATGAGCTTTACTCAGATGTTTAACTACCTCAATTGTAATGAAAATTTTGATATTCCTAACTGTAAATTGGCCATGCTTATACATGCATTCTTGAATAGGTTATATTTACCAAAATTTATATATGCTGGCTTGTGGTAGAGCTTATACCATTCCATTTGCATGTTTTATCTACGTAGGATGTAACTTATTCTAAAGCACTCTTGATTTTGTTGCCCATTGCCCTCGGTTTTGGGCTTTACATGATTGATATGTGCAGTACAGTGAGCTTTACTTGATCAATTCAGATTTTATGCTCCCTAATTGATATGCTCCATAGTTTACCTAATCTTCTGTCCCTTTAGCTGGTGCCTTTGTCGTGACGGATATATAATTGTTCAGTTGGTAGGATTTCTTTCTCATCAGTTTGTGCTTAACATACTGAGTTGATTGCTAATCTTACGCCCCCTTCATTTGATGCCTTTGGATTGATCTGATATTCTTTGTTAATTTTCTAATTTAGCGGAGGACTGGAACTCCTCTGTGATTCCCTAAAGATCCATAATGTCAATGTTGAGCCACATGCTGGAGAAGAAAAGGTGAGTTTTCCTGAACAAAGAATGGCAAGATACAGCAGAAATCCACTCCTTTCCTTCATGTATTCATTTCGATTCTCGTCATGACTTTTGCTGTATATTTTTAGCAGTTGATCATGAAAGACTCGCTTAAGTGGGTTTGTACGAATTTGATCAAGGAGAGGCCTGAAATGTTCATGAAAGGAGAGACTGTGTAAGTTCCAAGATTTTTTCGTAGCCCTTGTATTGGATCTGAACTTCTTGTCTAAAATCTGCAGTAATGTGTATTTGTTCACAATGAAATATGTATGGCTTTTGCATATTTTCAAGTTGTTGAAGCACACCTTGTTACGCAAAGCAATCACCTAGAAGTATAACCAAACGATCTCGAGGGAGAACCCTCATTTGACAACGGCAGTACTTTCTTCTTGCGACTCTTGCTTTTCTTGGTGATGTTGAAGCAGCTGAGTTGATAACATATATTTTTTGTGCAGGAGACCTGGGGTTTTGGTTCTTGTAAATGATTGCGACTGGGAGCTGAGTGGTCAACTCGATACAACGCTAGAAGAGAGAAGGATGTGGTAGTTTTCATATCAACTTTGCACGGCGGATAATGAAATCTCAGTTTCTGCTAAAATCATGCATTTTAGGAATTGAGTGCGCAAGGCACAAAAACTTGTTCAGGGCACAGTCCACAACTTTCAGACTAGTATATATGAGAGAGTTGCGATTTCTCAATTATTGCTCTCTCACAACTTTCAAAGTTCCTAGTGTGCTGATATTATAATTGTTGTTTAGCATTCCGCGAGTAAGTGTCCTTTTAACTGATTGCCTTGAAGTATTTACCTTGTTTGGGTCTCTTGCATTGTGAAGGTCTAAACTCTATTTGTTTTTCGGGTTGTATATTAGCATTTTAAAGAAGAATTGTGCGCTCTTTGGCAGTAGCTGTAAACAATTGGACGGGTTGAAATAGTAGATCATACATGACCTTTTTCGGCCTGTGATTCCTGTTTGCATGATTAGTAGAATTGTTTGTGAACTCGCGCAGTGGTCATAAGAATGTATAGAGCGCCAATGGAAGTCCATATATGGAGAAATCAATCATCTCCTTCTTCAAGGTTCCAATGCATTGTCACAAGAAATAAAGAAGAAAAGAACTAATCAAAATTGACTATGTATTCTCAGCTCATTATTAAACTAGAGTTCAGCTAGCAACCTTCCTGGCCAGAAAACAGGATCACGCATTCATCTCAGCATCGGTTCTCATGCACATGCAAAACCTGCAGCAAATACCAATCCAGTTGCAAAAATCAAGTTACTCATGCAGTTTATGGAAGGCAAGCCCTGTTGACAAAGCACAAACTGGTTTTGCGAGGTATCTGCAGGCTTGATCAGGATCCCCTGCTGTAACCATGGTTACAAGCAGGGGTGCTATCTCATGTTGCCGTGAGGGAGGGAAGAGAGAGAGAACCATGGTTCTCTCCCTCTCTCTCCCTCTCTCTCTTCCCCTCTCACAGACAGAAGGACAGCTGCTGTGAAGGAGGGAAGAGAGAGAGAACCATGGTTGGTTCTCTCCCTCTCTCTTCCCCCTCTCACAGACAGAAGGGCATTACAGCAGGGAATCCTGATCCCTGCAGGCTGTAGCTCTAGGTTGCATTGATAATAGGGCGAGCCTTGATGAAGCCTGTGTGTCAGATGAAGAAACGGTACAAAGTCACCCCTTCAGTATGGGGAGTTTAAAATGATAGATGTGTTGCGTAGAAAAACCTACCATTGCGTTTCATTGTATTTTTCACTCTGGCTGTCCTACATTATATAGATTATGAACAGTTTGAAAGGTGTAAACTCAAAAATCTTGATAAAAAACTCTGGAGAAAATATTGACTTCATTGATATAAACGCAAGGTACAAAGCAGGGGGGAATATGTCAAGACCTAGAACTATCTCTACTTAACATAAAATAGCAAAATTTTTTGACATTTCCATCCCCCCTTTTTTGGCTTCCTCCACTGCTTCCGCTCTCTGCCTTAATAGTTGGCGACAAGACTGCTGGTACTGAGATTCAATTACATCTAGCTCCAGCTTCAGCCCATATAACTCATCCGCGTCTGGCGGTGAGACTGAAGGCACGGTCAAGCTGCATGAACTCCCCGTTTCATTGGATTTGACTGATTCAGCAACACTGCCCACACATCTTTCAAAACCATACTGGATTGTATCCTTAGTGCCATTTTCAGTACAGTAGTCTACATGCAGTACTTCCTTGTCATCTGAAGCACTTGATTCTTCAGCGCAATGGTTCCCCTGAGCAGAATTCTCATGTGAGCGTTGTGCTCCATAATATGAAGGTTTCCAGCTTGGTACAAGTTTTACAAGCAGGCTGTCCAGCAAGTCGGCTACAGGAGCCACATCTGCAGTATCAAATTCTTCGAGCCCAACCATCTCGCTGGCTACTGAAAGCGCAGTATCCGCACCAAGATCGAACACGAACCCGACTTTGTCCTTGCGCAAGCCAGTGATGTTCAATACAAATGAGACCGACTTCTCATCAATCCTTTTCCCCATCAATCTGAATTGCTTTTTATCACCGGAGCTCCAAGACTCTATGCTTGATGGAGTTTCACTGGCGCTCCTCATTCCAAAACTAGGCTCTAGGATCATGGAAATCTGAAAATCGGGCTTTGGCACATTCAATGATTTGAGCAAGGAATCTATGGGTAACACCGAAGGTCCATGCACAATCTCCTTCGAATTCCCAGATAAGAGGAAAGGGTCTTTTAGAAGCTCAGCCTCTGAGAGGCAGGAACCAAACACTTCTCAATGAACACCTTAACCTGGGGATCCTTCACTTTTAAAAAGAGCAGCCGGCTTGACACCCGATATGATCTTCTTATAAACGTGTCCAAAGTTCTTGCATTCACTATAAGGGTGCTCACAAGTGACCATCTCTATCATCAGAATCCCGAAGGCATATATGTCCACAAGTTGATTATAATCATCTTCAAACAGTTCAGGGGCCATGTACTCGGGCGTACCAATAACAGTCCTCGTGGTACCCTTCTCCAAATCTGTTGCAAACCCTAAATCCCCGATTTTAACCTCTCCGTGATTCCCATTAACAAACACATTGTCACCCTTCAAATCTCTATGAACAATAGGCGGATTATGAGTGTGCAGATAGTTCAACCCGTGCAGAATCTGCCGCCCCCAGTTTTTTATAGCCTTCAAATCCACGCTTTTATGTTTCTTCCTGTACTGACTCAGAGTCCTGGAACTGCATAACTCGGTGATCATGTTCACTGTTCTGTGCTCTTCATCAACCCAAGAGCAATAGCACTTTGTGATTTTGTCGTGCTTTAGCGACTTTAACAGAACCGCCTCTGAAAGTAATCTTTCACGATCTTTCGCTGATTGTAAAGCGTCGTCCTTTATACTCATCTGATTCCAAGCAATCTCTATGCCCTCATCCCGGTCAAAACCCTTGTACACAACCTTAAAAGTTCCACTACCCAAGATTTCGTCGTATCGGATGTACCGACCGTCCGGTGACTCCTCAACGACACCGTCCTCGTACTCAGAATCCATAACACCGACAACAATATCGAACCAGAGCGGAAAAAACACGAGAACTTGGAAACTGATATGGGTAAAAATATACACCCGTGGGAGAGCGACATGTGTCACCACCAGAGAGTTGCGAAACCGCCCCATGACTCTTAGAGAGGTGGGAAGTGGCATTGACCCACTCTCCCACTCTCCCATTATGTAACCGACCCTTCAATGCATGCCTATAAAATGAAAGTAAAAAGGGGAAAGAAGGTAAGTTATGACGACCTATAATATTCTCAGCTACTCTCTCAAAGATGCTTACTGACTTAAGCATCGGAGACTCTCTGCCGGAGACCCCTGCAGGTCTGCTCACGTGCTCGTCTGGTACCAAACGACGCTTGTTCGGTCCCGGTCAATTTTTGGCCACAACAAAAACCATAGGTTAAAGAAAAAAGGGATCAAAGAATAACCTGCTCGGAGAACGCCTCCAGGGCAAGGCAGAAAGAATCGATGGGAGAACCATGGAATCGACAGTCTACGGAGTTTCTATGGAAAGACTTCAAATCCAAGCTCGTGTTCAAGATCATATGGCTTCGTTTCTCGACTAACGCCATTGTTTCTTCATCAACTGGGTACCCGAGATAACGATGGCTGTAAATCTGTAAGTTGTAACCGAGAAACTTGATTTCGTTGATCTAGGTCAGTATATATAGACGAGTAGTGTAAACAGTTTCCTAGTAGAATTGTATCACAGCACAAAACGCCTTCTCTAGTTGAAATACGCCGGAAATAAAGACCTATTAATATACTGTAATGAATATTCTGTCCATATCACATACCAACTTTCGCATTATCTTCTATCTTTATCTCTATCTATATCGATACTATATATCTAAAATTGCAACACTTGACATCATAATAAAAAAAATTAAAATAGTAAATAACTACTTAAGAACAGTTTAAAATTAATAAATAATATTAGTTAAAATATATTCTTAAAAAAAAAAGCTAACTTCATTTTGCACATGCATCGCTGTGTGTCACGTAAACTAGTATATATAAAGAAAACACTCCTTTTAGTATAACACCTCTTTTGGTATTATATAACTATCTAAATAAAGATTATGAAACTTGACATTTATAAAAAAAATGTTTAAAAGTGATTGAATAAAAATTTTAGACAATACATAACTTTCTATAAGATTTCACAATTTAAAATTCAATAAAAAAATGCAGTTGAAATAAATCATAAAGGCCAAGCTTGATATTATAAAATTACCATATTGCTAATTTCATTTTACACATGCATCGCGTGTTTTACGGTAATTAGTAGTATTTTATGATAAGCAAAGAGAAAAAGCAAAAAAGCTGAGCGATAGCTTCTTTGCGCCACACATCATGACACTAAAGTAAATGATTTTATACAGACACTTTGTGTTAAGTATAGAGATGTCAAAAGATCCGGCTCGGCCCACCCGACCCTAAATTGGCCCGGGCTGACACGGCCCTAAAGATGAACAGTGCTGCCCTTAACTCGTAGGGCTTTGGGTCAGGGTTAGGGCCAGGCCTGTTTTTTTGTGAATTTTGGCCAGGCCCGGCCCCCACCCGGTTTCGGCCCTAATATAGCCAAGCCCTTTGGCTTTAATTCTGGCCCTAAAGTGGCCCTTCCCATTTTTTTTCAAAAATTCATATTCCCCCCTTTCAAAATTCAATATCTCGAATTTCTTGAGCTCAACTTCCTCCTGTTGCTTGTTTAGATTTTCAAGCTCTTCTTTGAGAAGCCGCTAGCCTGCTTATACTCCCAGTTCATTACCAGGTATGGCAACTGGGATGGGCCCTTCTCACTATAGTTGGTTAACTTTAGGAGACGTTTGAAATCAACAATTGTAGGTTCCTCGATGAAGGTAACCTCCTCCAGCATATGTTGATATGCCCCTGATTTTTCCACATTGAATTGTTTTCCAGTTTTATTAATATCTTCAGGCCACATTAAAGAAAGGACCTCGATGTCCATTTCTTCGAGAGGGATGTTTTCTATCGTCAAATCTATTTTAATCACTTGCTCATTAATCAAATTTAGTTCATGTGCGTAAAGTTCAGATGAACATCGAACAACAAAGTATATGCTTCCCTGCATTGAACTAAGTTGAGTGAAGTATAACCGAAAGTTCAATTTTCCAAAGCAGGACTAGTAGAACAACTGAAACATCTTTGAAAGAGTAAAAAAAAAATGACATTTAACTGGAGGAACACCATATTAGTTCAGGCCTACATAATGAAATAAGTGAGCATCGTAATACAAAGATGTGGCTGTTTCAAGTAAGAAAACTATGAGTTAGCTACTTATTTTGAGTATCATAGATTGCAATATCGGTAATCTGTATAATGAAGGCAATAATTTCAACGCTTTTATAAGTTAATACCAAGAAGAAAAAAGTGAAATTTGAGATTATGTCACTACTGAGCCAATGGAAGAACAAAAGCAAAAGAAAACAAAACTTATACTCATTTTACTGCAGCCCTTTCACTTTGATTCAACTTCTCTTTCTTTAAAAAATTGCTAAATCAAGGTATCCAGCTTATAACATCACAAAGTTTTTTCAATGTAATTATTGATTTATCTTCAATTTAATTCCTCCACAAAGTAAAAAAAATGAATAAGAAGATTTTTTGTAAAAAAATAATTATTTTTTTGGGCCCGGGCCCAGCCCTAAATATTGGGCTTAGGGTCAGGGCTTGGACTGAGCCTGGATACCCCCTCCTTTGGCCCGGCTCGGCCCAATTTCCTTCCATATGGCCTTGCCTCAGCCCGTTTTCTCTGCTGGCCCGCTGGGCCCGGGCCACCCATTGACATCTCTAGTTTAGTACATGATTTTATAAATCCTACTTTAGTGTCATGATTTTTTTTTGGATAAATTACACTCGGCACCCCTGATGTTTACCCTAAAATATACACGGTTACCCCTAACTTTTTTTACTACACTCCGCTCCACGAATCTCAATTTTCTTGACGGTGTTAACGGTTTGATGCAGAATGACTTTTTTGCCCCCATATATTACAAACCCCGTGGAGAGGTGGGCTTGCATTCCTTTGCTCCTGACTAGTTAAGCAAAGCTACTGCTTTTCCATAAGGATTTTCATCAGAAAATTCAACTATCGTCATGAAGTCCCTTTCTTCCACTATAAATTGTCATCTGAAGATAGATATATTAATGAGAACTGGAAGGGAAAAGAAGCATCACATGACCCTTATACAAGCTAATTTAATTTAGACATGAATTTACTGGTCCAGGACAAAGTTGTACTTCTTCACTGTTAGTCTCCAATCTTCTTAACTGGCATTTTATTACTAATTTCTATACTTTAAGATGCCTTCTTCATGTGACTGGAAGTAATGCCTTTAAGCTAGATAACTTTCCATTTCTGATTTCAGTCATATAACAATAACCTAAGGAAAAGCAGTAGCTTTGCATTCCTTTGCTCAATTGTCGGAATGATTCAAATGCCCGATGATAGTGGCTTGCATTCCTTTGCTCCTGACCAGTTTTAGAATTCCTAATCCATTCTGGCCTATTAATTGAATACTTCGAACTTGAAGAACTACTTTGCAGCTATCTTAGAGCATTTCTTGTCTCCCGTCCTGGTAGAGGGCCACTCTGAAGGGAATTTCTCGTATTTGCTGCCAGCAAGCGGCTAACCCCTTGTGGTGGTGTTAAGTGAAACGAATCAACATGTGAAAATGTCAAATCCTGAGGCAAAGATGTGAACTGAACGTTCATGCTTCTGTGCGGTGGCATAAGTGTTTTGGATTGACTGCCAGGTAGCATAAGAAGTTGTTCTAGCTGCTTAAAGCAGAATTCTTGCTTCTGACTGAATCAAGGTATGATGTGACCATGTTCATGTAGCTGCATACTTGATCGTTGGGCATTTGAATCATTCCGACAATCGGGCAGAAGTTCTAGAAATCTGCAATAACTTGTATATTTTCTCGACAAAGATTCTAGTATTCTGATATTTTGTTGCTGTCTCGGCATTTGTTAGCTGAGAGAAAATCACCCCATCAATAAGGAAGATTGGATAAGAACAGATGGGGCAGGTCATGAACGGACCTGGCACTGAAGTTAAAATCTGACCTAAAGGTACAACTCATTAGCCCTCTTATACAATTTAACCACATCAGATAAATACATATCCCTCAACAACTGGATCTGCAAAGACAGTCAGATTGAGGAAAAAAAATCACTAACCAAGTAATATTACTCCAAAGGTAGCACATTCTAAAAACCTATAGAACTCCAAAAAAAGCCCTTTAATAAAAGGGAAGGAAGGAAGTAAGGAAGAAAGGAAAGGAAGATGGGTCTGCAGAGGTGAAAAGAAAGAAGAAGAAACCCTAAAGGGCAAGGAGGGTTTTATTCAAGAATGAGAGGGTAGTTTAGGTATGAAAAAAGCAAAAAGTGGTGTGTCACGGAATCTCCAAACGGAGTTAGGCAATCCGTCAGTTGAGTGTAGCTCCGTGAAATGCGGGTACAAACTAAAGGGAGCGGAGTGTAATAAAAAAAGTTAGGGGTAGCCTTGTATATTTGTAAACCTCAGGAATTTCGAGTGTAATTTATCCTTTTTTTTTTTCCTTTCTTGTAAGAAAAAAAATCATGACACTAAAGTTGGATTTATAAAATCATCTACTAAACACAACGTGTTGGTAAAGGTCTCCAGGATCCTCAATTATGGCTTAGTTAGTACTTATAGTACTAGCATATAAACTATAATAAAAATTATAGAGATACAAAAGCAAAAAAAATAATAAGATCCAAAGTCATAATCCCAGCAACCCCTGCTTCAACACTTCTTCACATTGTTAGTTAAATTAAAATCCTTCCTGGAGGGAGAAAGGACCAGCTTGCTTTCCGGACAGCTGAGCATATCGACAGCTACAACGCTTGCTTTTACTCAGCAGCCATCGTCTTGCCAGGCGATCCACACGGTAGCCTAATCCCTGAATATTAACATGTGTTGTACTTTCTAAGACTTGTTCATGTTCTGCCTAGGCCTTGGTCATCTTCCTCATTTCACCTTGCCATTCCTTACTGTTAGGATCGAAGGGGTCTTGTGTGATGAGGAATTGCAAATATAGCAAATGCCAAGAATTGAAACGTAACAAAGCCAAACAAACAGTGACAAGAGCAACACCAAATTTAACGTGGAAACCCTCTCACATAGAGGGAAAAAACCACGGGGCAAACAAATCTACTGATTCAATTAACAAAGCACTACAAATGATCCTCTCAAGCTTTTTGCCCCAAGCTTCAGGTAAACACATGCTACAGAAAATTTACAAATTACTTCTTTCCAACCAAGTTGGAGAAATCACCACAAGAAAGGCACAAGCAAGCTGCTCCACTTCTCTGCTCTCTGTCCGTGAATAAGCTGCTATTTTCTCACTGTTTTTGTGACAAAAACAGTGGCAAACTCAGGCAAGAACTCACTGCTGAACTCCCTTTTTCTTCACTGTTGTTCAGCCCAAACAGTGGCACGTCTCACTCATATCTTCTCATCTTTCTCTTCACGAAAATGCTTCAGCAGTCTCTGTCACTATTTCTGAAAAACAGTGGTAATCATCTCCTCACCTACCTCATTTTTCTCACGCATGGCTTCATAGCCTTTATACAGGCTGCCCCTTGTGTCCTTTTCAATTCTGTCCAGAAGACTCTTAAACAAGTGCATTATTTGCTTGTCGTGTGATTGGTGAAACTGAAGAGTCTTTCTCATGCCCAAGGCAGCCACTTGTGTCCTTTTCAATTCTGTCCAGAAGACTCTTAAACAAATGCATTATTTGCTTGTCGTGTGATTGGTGAAACTGAAGAGTCTTTCTCATGCCCAAGTGTCACGGGCTGCCCCTTGCACCCGCCTAGCACAGCACCCCCGCGCCCTTCCAACATGCGCCCATGCACCCTCAAAAGTTCTTCAAGTTTCGCGCCCATGCGCTCGTCAAGCAAAGCGCCCGCGCGCCCAATTGCAGTGCCCCGCACGCCAAAAGCCAACCGTGATGATCTAAAGATCCAGGCGTGCGTTTTTGCGCAATTTTGGTGGAGACCACCCTTGTATATATTTAAGTTTCCCTGTAAAATTTCAAGTCATTTCGAGTCAAATGTCTCTAAAAAGGGGCACTATGACTCCTCGCACATAGTTACGTCTACTACTGTCACTTTGGTTTTTCCTCCTAATGGTACTATATAGGAGTCATGCACACCCATACCCGAGAGTCCCTTGCTTTGTTTTAGCTTGCCTGTCTTAGCTAGATTGCACACTGTGGATGCAAACAAAGCCTTCTGTAAGTTGTAATGATGTTGTTGAAGTAATGAGAATGTTTGAGACCGTTTTGCCCTCGTGTTGAAATCTACTTCTTTATGCACTGTTTTATGCATTGTTGATGCACTGCTTGCTGTAGATTGTTGGGATTTGTTGGCGGACTCTTCTTGCAAGCGGCAAGTCGAGTGCCACACACGGTTTCCTTTGTGCCATCAAGGGCCACCGTGTGTCAGGTGGTATCAGAGCTGCGGTTGCCCAAGGGACCGTGGCTTCATCTAAGAAAATATTGTGGGATAGTTTGTTGAGAAAAACTATGGCCAACACGAAAGAGAGAATTGATGCTTTGGAAGCACAGATACGGGACATGATCAAGAGCGACCCGGATGCTCCAGGCATCCTGAAACAATTCTCCCTTCGCCTTGACGCGTTGGAAGTGAATCTTGAAGCCACTGATAATGCCCGATATGCTGAGAACATGGAGTGGGAGGGCAGGTTTCAGGAGCTTCAGGATCGAGTGGAACACCATGCACGACATGTTGAAGGTAAAGACTAGGAGTCTAAATTTCAAGAGCTCCAGGATCGAGTGGAGCTTCTTAGTCGCGCAGTGGTTAACACACCCGCAGGGGGTGCAGAGCCCGCATCGAGGCCCCGAGTGCTAGAGCCCAAGAGTTACGGGGGAGCCCGTGATGCCAAGGAAGTAGAAAACTTCCTTTTCGATATAGAACAATACTTTTGAGCCATCAGAGTAGACTCAGAAGCGACGAAGGTGTCGATGGCTACCATGTACTTGGTTGGAGATGCCAAGTTATGGTGGCGGAAGAAGTACGCAGAGATCGAAGATGGGTCTTGCGTCGTAAACACATGGGATATACTCACACGAGAGCTAAAGAAAGCCAGTTTTTTCCAGAGAACACCGCATTCAACGTGAGGAAAGCATTGTTGGAATGCAAGCACACTGGTTCGGTCCGGGAGTATTGCCAGGCATTTTCTGCCTTGATGTTGGACATTAGCGACATGTCCACAGTCGACAGACTCTTCTTCTTCTTCATGGAAGGGTTAAAACCATGGGCTCGCACCGAGCTTAATAGACGTCGGGTGAACAACCTTAACAAAGCCATCATCGCTGCTGAGAGCCTTTCAGATTACAACTCTGAGCCACAGAAACCCCCTCAGAGAGGAAATCCAAGCAGAAGTATTGGTGGCAAGAAGCCAGGGGGTCAAGCACCAAACCAAAGTTGGGGTAGTAAAAGCAGTTGGGCGTCAAACTCTTCTACCCAACAGAAAAATGGAGTTGGGTTCAAAGCCAAGACCGACGCTAGCACCAGCGGAGAAGTGAAGAAACCTCCTTTCAGGGGTTGCTTCTTATGCCAAGGATCGCACATGATCGCTAACTGTCCGTAGCGACAGATGATGAATGCCTTCTTTGACAACATTGGGCAGGTGCAACGTGGGGCACAATCTGGCTCTCAATCAAGGCATCCACCAACAGAAGAAAAAACAGACGTACAAGATTATGAAGAGGAAGATGCCACCGGGGCCTTTCCTCAGTGGTGTAATGCTATGACAACGCAGGTTGGGAACCCTGAAGAGAGCTTGACTGAGGAAAAGCCTAAAGACATGCCGCCAAAGAAAAAGAGCGATGTACCGAGGAAAGGCTTGATGTATGTGGACATCAAGGTTAACGGGAAGGCCATCAGGGCCATGGTGGACACAGGAGCTACCCATAATTACATTTCTAGCACCGAGGTGGAAAGATTGGGTCTAACTCTAGAAAAAGGGTGCAGACGGGTGAAGGCTATCAACTCTGCCACACAGCCAGTAGCGGGGATAACGAGATCTGTTTCGATCAAGATTGGCCCATACGAAGGAAGGACCAACTTTTCAGTAGTCATCATGGACGACTTTAAACTGATCCTTGGGTTGGAGTTTTTGCATGACATGAAGACCACAGTTATGCCATGCACCAACTCGCTGGCCATGCCTGGGAATAAACCGTGTGTCATCCCGACTATATCTCCTAGGGCGGGAGAACGTTCTATCTCGGCCCTCCAGTTGAAAAAGGGATTAAAACGGGATGAAACAACCTACCTTGCCATGTTACGGTGGGACGAAATTGAAGAAGTATCGGACCATTACCCAAAGAAGTTAAAGTGATATTAAACGACTTTGAGGATGTGATACCTGATGAATTGCCGAAGAAATTGCCACCTAGAAGGGCAATTGACCATGAGATAGAGCTCGTGCCAGGCACAAAGCCACCCGCCCGAGCTCTGTATTGGATGTCACAGAACTTGCTGAACTCAGAAAACAATTGACGGAGTTGCTAGACGCGGGTTTGATCACTCCAGCGAAGTCGCCTTACGGTGCACTAGTCCTCTTCCAGAAGAAACAAGATGGTTTCTTGCGGATGTGTGTGGACTACAGGGCGCTAAACAAGGTGACTATTCGGAACAAGTATACTATTCCTTTAGTCGCGGACTGTTTTGATCACCTTAGTAGGGCGAGAGTGTTTACCAAGTTGGACTTGAAGTCTGGGTATTGGCAGGTCCGAATTGCCGAATGTGACGAGGCGAAGACAACTTGTGTCACCAGATACGGTGCGTATGAGTTCCTGGTCATGCCGTTCAGCTTGACCAACGCCCCGGCCATATTTTGAACCTTGATGAATCAGGTTTTGCGGGACTACATTGACGATTTTGTAGTGGTGTATCTCGATGATATTGTGATTTACAGTTCCAGCTTGGACGTGCATCTGAAGCACTTGAGGAAGGTGCTTGCCCGACTGATTGAGCACGAGCTATACGTGAAGCTGTTGAAATGTACTTTTGCCCAGACCAAGATTAAATTCTTGGGCCATGTGATAGAACAGGGTCAGATAAGGATGGACTCAGCTAAAGTTCAAGTGATACAGGAGTGGCAGCCGCCAACTAATGTTTCAGAACTGAGATCTTTCCTTGGATTGACCAACTATTATAGGAAGTTTGTCCGAGATTATTCGAGAATGACCCATCCCCTAACCGAACTTTGAAGAAGAGCAATGTTTAGGAATGGTCCAAGGAGTGTCAATCGGCCTTCTCGGCTATGAAGCAGGCTATGTCTGAAGATCCGGTACTTGCTCTCCCTGATGTGTCGAATTCCTTTGAAGTTCATACAGATGCTTCTGACTTTGTACTGGGAGGGGTTCTAATGCAAGAATGCCACCCGGTGGCATATGAGAGTAGGAAGCTCAACGAAGCAGAATGTCGCTACACCACTCATGAGAAAGAGTTGCTCACGGTAGTACATTGTCTCAGAATTTGGAGGCACTACCTGCTTGGTTCTAGCTTCATAGTGCGGACAGACAACACTGCAGTGAGTCACATCTTGAGTCAATCTAATCTCACCTCGAAACAGGCCAGGTGGCAGGAACTTTTGGCAGAATTCAACTTCATGCTCGAGTACAGGGCAGGCTCAACCAACAGCGTAGCAGACGCCCTCAGCAGGAGAGCCGAACTAGATCAAGTAGCATTGATGGCCATGAATGCTATTGTTAGAGCAGACATTCGAGTTGCCATCAACATCGGAAAGAAGATCAAGAAGGCCTTTACCAGGGATCCGGTTGCCCAACAACTGTTGAAACTGATCGAGAGCGGTAAAACTCGACAGTTTTGGCAAGAAGATGGTTTGCTGATGACCAAAGGAAGACGTGTATACGTTCCCCGAGTCGATGATCTTAGACGAACATTGATTCGAGAATGTCATGACATCCTTTGGGTAGGCCATGCCGGAGGAGAAAGAACATTAGCTCTCCTTCAACAAGGTTACTATTGGCCCCAAATGGGGGATGAAGTGCAAGAGTATGTAAAGACATGCCCTACTTGTTAGCAGGACAAGGTGGAGCGTAAGAAGAAAGCAGGGTTACTATAACCGTTGCCGGTCCCCAAGAGACCTTGGGAGAGTGTGTCATTGGATTTCATCACTGGTCTGCCGACGGTTGAAGACTTAGGCACAATTCTTATTATCGTTGATTGGTTTAGCAAGTATGCGAGCTTTATCGCAACACCCAAGTATTGCTCAGCCGAAGACACAGGGCAACTTTTCTTTAAGTATGTGGTGAAGTATTGGGGGCATGCCTCAAGACATTGTCAGTGATTGGGACTCCCGCGTCACTGGAAACTTTTGGACTTAACTCTTTAAGTTATTCGGATCCCAACTTTCGATGAGTTCAAGTTATCATAGAATCAGACGGTCAGACGAAGCGGTTCAACTCCATGTTAGAAGAGTACCTCCGCCATTTTGTCAGTGTAACACAGAAAAATTGGGTCAAGCTACTGGATGTTGCCCAGCTGTGTTTCAACTCATGCAAAAGCTCTTCGATAGGGAAGAGTGCTTTTGAGATTGTAAATGGACAACAATCGTAAATATTCCACACGGTAGACGTCCCCAATGTCAGAAAATCCCCAAGGGCCATAAGCTTCAGCGAAGAATGGAGGCAAAATATAGATCTAGCTTACTCCTACCTTGAGAAAGCAGCCAGAAGAATGAAGAAACACGCTGACAAGAACATGAGATCTCAAGAGTTTAACGTGGGCGACAAAGTTATGGTTAAGCTAATGCCACAAGATCGCAAATTTCTAAGGGGAAGAGACTCTCGTCTTTTGCAGAAATATGAGGGACCCCTGACTATAGTGAAGAAGATAGGCAAGATGGCTTACAAAGTTGATCCGCCTCATTGGTGGAGCCGCCAGCTCCATCCTGTCTTTCACGTTAGCATGCCATTTTATGAAGACACAACCGACCCCTCTAGAGGCCAAATCAAGAGACAAGGACTCAAACCCAAAGCGGCAGGAAAGCGAGTTGCCGAAGCTATTTTGAATGATATAGTGATTACAGCTTCCCGCAAGCGCCATCAGGAGTACCTAGTCAAGTGGCAGGGACATATGGATGAAGAAAACACTTGGGAACGAGCAGCAGACTTATCAGTTTACACCGACAAGATTGAAGCCTACCACATGCAGAAGTTGATGAGGGCGTCAACAGCTCTAGTGGGGGAGAATGTCACGGGCTGCCCCTTGCACCCCTCTAGCACAGTGCCCCCGTGCCCATCCAGCTCAGCGCCCCCACGCCCTTCCAACATGTGCCCATGCGCCCTCGCAAGTTCTTCAAATCTCGCGCCCATGCGCCCTTCAAGCAAAGCGCCCGCGCGCCCAATTGCAGTGCCCCCACACGCCAAAAGCCAACCGTGAAGATCTAAAGATCCAGGCATGCATTTTTGCTCAATTTTGGTGGAGACCACCCTTGTATATATTTAAGTTTCCCTGTAAAATTTTAAGTCATTTCGAGTTGTATTTTTCTAAAAAGGGGCACTATGACTCCTCGCACATAGTTACGTCTACTACTGTCACTTTGATTTTTCCTCATAATGGTACTATATAGAAGTCATGCACACCCATACCCGAGAGTCCCTTACTTTGTTTTAGCTTACCTGTCTTAGCTAGATTGCACACTGTGGATGCAAACAAAGCCTTCTGTAAGTTGTAATGATGTTGTTGAAGTAATGAGAATGTTTGAGACCGTTTTGCTCTCGTGTTGAAATCTACTTCTTTGTGCACTGTTTTATGCAATGTTGATGCACTGCTTGCTGTAGAATGTTGGGATTTGTTGGCGGACTCTTCTTGCAAGTGGCAAGTCGAGTGCCACACACGATTTCCTTTGTGCCATCAAGGGCTACCGTGTGTCACCAAGGCAGCCATCATGGTTGAAAACAACTTCCAATAACCCTAACTACTTAATCTGCTGAACATACTCAATTCCTCCATTCCAAGACCCATCTTGGAATTCATTCCTTTCTTCACTTTCCTTTTGTCTCCAACTCATAAATGTATTAACAATTTGTGACTGGACCAATGGTGCAGTCATGCACCCAACAGTTACTAGGCCAAGTCTCAATCATGGAAAATTCGTAATTTTTGTTTTATAAGAAGCTACATTCAGCCCCAGAACTTTCCTAGATCTTGAAAACCCGGGGACGTCTATTTCTTTCTCACCGAACGAGCAGAAGTTAATGAAGACTAGCACACCCTCCTTTTCAAAGTGCATATCTTTATCTCGAAAAACGCTGGTTCATTGCAGACCGACCTTAAGGAAATGTTGTTTTAGGAGGGAGTTTCACTCCAAAGAGTACTTCGTGGTGCATTGATTTATGTGGATTGGGTGGAAGATACTTTTTACTTAGGCAGAACTGGTAGAAGCCATACAATGCTGTCCGTCCAATAGGTACTGTTAAGTTCCAGCTTTTGACTCGCCCAATTTAACTTAGTCTTATAGCTTTTGGGAACTGGTCAACCTCATCCCTCCAAGAAACTGTTTCCAAGGACAGGATACGAGTATCCTGCTTACAATTTAAACATTTTTGAATTCCTCATACGCAAAGTCGAATTTAAATGTTGAAGAGAGAAATACCAAATCCAGTATGTATTGATGGTTAGTGACTAAGGCAAAAATATGAGAATATAGTCTTCCAGAAGAAACAATTGACCTTTTGGGCATATGATTCTGCATTTTGCAGTCCAAAGAAAACAGATTAATTCTACAGAAAGTTCATAGTTAATACTATATTGTTTTCTGTAAGGATTCTTGCATTCAATTTGCAGTCCATAAAGGTACAGGCCAATAGGGTTCTAACTTCATGCCCAAAATCCTTTGATCTATGATTCCTCGCTCCAAATATATATAGGAAAAGTAAACAAGGTTGCCAAAGATACAGCAAAACATAATGCATTTATTTAAGTAGTACATAAAATAAGGAAAGGAATCAGAGTTACATAAGTTGCCCACACTGGCACATCCAGGATCTATTTGTGTGCCCAAGTAACTACTAGGTTACTGCAGAACAAACAGTGTTCACTCCAGGTTGGAGTTCGGAACACCTCATCTGAGAGATCTACAGTCACGCTTATGCTTCCGGTCGGAGAGTAATTTCGCCAACCTACAAAAACCGTACAAACAATTAAGAGAATCGGAGATCGAATTTTGCTTAAAAGAGGGTGCAGTGATTATATGGTGTTAGAACCTTATGAGAGCGTCTCATTAGTACCCTCGTTAGAGGGTTCATAGGAATTGGTTTTTGAATTCAGCTTGCAAACTGGTTTCTTCAACAACGTCTGCCCAACTTTGACAAGGTCCTCCAAGTTTTCCTTAGTTGCTCTATCCATTGAAGCCAGATTATCGCTTAGTGTCTCGTCCTGCTTGTTTATAAGTTCCAGTGATGTTGAGATCAATGTGTTGGAAGGAATGTGTCATTTATATGTAAGCGCAACAAAAGATAAGATGGGCAGAAACCTGAATTCGATAATAATAATCTTCGGATTCAAAAGCTCTCAAAATAGTAAGAATATAAATGTCCGGCATAGCGCTACTTGCTTGAGCAAAAAAATTCACCAATGGCGAGGGACCGTGACTTGCCAGCCACTTCATCGCACCCCACTTAGCTGCTTCACACGCATTATACTTCTCATGCCGTCGTGCATTGCCAGTCCCTAAGGATAAAACAAGCAATTTGCATTCTGTTGCCTTCCTGGGAGAAAGCTCGTCATTCATCATTTCACATATTGCAATTAAAGTCTGACAATCAACGCATTAGTGTTAGGAGACAGATAATAAATTAGAGCCTCACAAGTTTTTGACACAAGAAATTGTGTTCAACCATACCGGATTATTAGCAGCTACACCACCATCTATCATGTTGAACCTTCTCACAAGTCCCGAATAATTGTTGGCCTTAAAATAGTATGGAGGAAGATACGTAGGAGCAGCTGAAGTTCCTATGCAAATGTCTGAAAGGAGGACATCGTCAAGGCTTGGGTCCTGAGACATGACAATTACTCAACGGAATATTTCAAACAGGTTGAAAAACTTGAAAAGGAGGTATGCCGCAAAGAGGCAGCGAACCTTATGGCTTGAGAAAATGGTAGGGTGATTACGCTTGATGTCAAAAGTTGGAATGACTACGTTTGTTAACGTTTGCCCCAATGTTGTCTTGCCAAGATATTTCCTAATAATGTTGTGCAGATGTTCACCATCATATCCTGGTCTATGTACCATAGACCTAGCTGATTTTGTGCAACGAGCCAACGGGTTCCTGGAACTGCTTGTAATAAGAATCATGTCAACAAGTAACAACCATATATATTTGCTTCGATCAGCAAGAGGTAATTTCCATGCCAAGGATATCTACCGTTTGAAGATCTTGGGCAATGGTCCAAGTAGAAGGGCACAATGTCCTTGGCAGCAAACACAGGTCGCTTGTGTTTGTCGGGCGCTGCTAGTATGGCGGTTACAAGACCGCCGGTGCTCGTCCCGGCGATTACGTTGAAGTAGTCCGCAATTCTTGCATCCGGACCATCCAATAACTGGGCCACATATTAAACCACTTTTTATACAGCGAGTAAGTCGAAAATTAGCTAGTTGAAAACCAAATAAAATTGATCAAGATGTCACCATACAAGAGATACAAAGAGTGTGGAGCTTAATATAGATGCATGAAATTGTGCAAACAAAATCTATTCGTACATGATTTTTTGGTCATTAAAATGAATTCAAAAAACTTTTGATACGAGAGGGAGAGGTATACGGGATCCCTTGCACACGAAAAATCAACAGGCTCAATTGAAGTTTATGCTTAGCACTTCGTAAGATCAACTCTCCATAAGTAACAACACTGTATGCCATTTATGACTGTATAGGACATTCCTATCTCAACTTTGTGTTCTACCCTCATTTTGGAGTCTACTCATCTTATACCCTTACAAAAAAATGGGATTCAGAAGGCTCTAATTCCGACTAAATCTTTGTCAACCAGATGAAATGTACTAATTACATATTTATTAGTATGGATACTTGTAAATTGACACCGAGAGGTCATCAACCATTCAAATCACCATTCATCCCTGTAACAGCTTATCAACAAAAATCATCACACAGAGGAGTCAAAAGAAGGCTGAGGAAGGAGAGAAAAACAGCAGAGGATGCTCTTCTAGCCAGCATCTTCTTGGTACAACCGGGGGTCATCATTCCCTTTGGTTCTTACAAACCAAAAAGTTGTCTCAAAAGACAACTCTACAAAATGGTTTGACAAAAATGGTATCAATTGTTGTATGTTTCTCATTTACATGTAGCACTATATATATACACTGAAGAACTAATTCTATGGGCTAAAATGAAGCTGTAAAAGATGAAAATCCTATAACTATGCCCAAAACTTAAGTTATACAAGAAGGAAGGGAAATAGATCATGGCATTTGTTATGGGCTGTCAAGACTATAAAATTAAGCACTTATTTAACATGTGCATGGCATTTGTTATGGGCTGTCAAGATTCTAAAGTTAAGCACTTATTTAACATGTACATAATCTCGGTTGATACTCCCCCTCAAGTTGGAGCAAAGAGATTTCGAATGCCCAACTTGCCACAAAGATAATGAAACTGGTGACGCCCAAGTGCTTTAGTGAAGGTGTCGCCGACCTGCTGTGCTGTGCGAACATGTGCGGTACTAATGTTGCCAGCAAGTAGTTGCTCTCTAATGTAGTGACAATCAATCTCAATGTGCTTGGTCCTTTCATGAAAGACCGGGTTCGAAGCAATATGTAATGCCGCTTGATTGTCACAGAAGAGTCTCATGGGACGATCATGGTAAACGCCAAGAGAGAGAAGAAAGGATTTGAGCCAAGTGAGCTCGCAGGTGGTTACCGCCATCGAACGGTATTCTGCCTCAACAGATGATCGAGAAACTGTCGGCTGTTTCTTGGTACGCCATGAAATGGGGGAATTTCCCAAGGAAACAAAATATCCAGTAACGGAACGCCGGGTGAGTGGGCAGCTGGCCCAGTCCGAGTCACAAAAGGCATAGATCTGAAGAGGACTATCAGCCGGCAAAAACAAGCCTTGGCCCGGGGCGGCTTTAAGATACCGTAAAACCCGAAGTGCGACGTCCCAATGTTGGGAACGAGGAGACTGCATGAACTGGGACAAGACATGGACCGCATAGCAAATGTCAGGCCTAGTGATGGTGAGGTAGACAAGGTGACCAATGAGTCGCCGATATGGTCCTGGGTCAAAAAGGAGAGGACCGCCTGCAAGAGCAAGACCGTGGTTCTGTTCCATAGGGAATGCAGCGGGCTTAGATGCAGATAAACCGGATTCAGAGAGGATATCCAGTGCATATTTGCGCTGAGAGAGAAAGAGGCCACGCGGTCCACGTGCTGCTTCGATGCCCAAAAAATACTTGAGAGGCCCGAGGTCTTTGAGCTTAAAGCAGTCGTTAAGATACTTTTTGAACGAAGAGCAGGCGGTGCTGTTATTCCCAGCGAGTATCAAATCATCCACATACACAAGAACAGAGAGAAAGACATCCCCTTTCCGGTAGGTGAAGAGTGTGTGATCAGCATGCAACTGAAGAAAGCCATAAGAACGTAGGGCGGTGGAGAGCTTTGCAAACTAGTTGCGGGGTGACTGTCGTAAACCATAGAGAGATTTGCGCAAACGGAGAACCTTATTTGGGCTAGAAGGAAAGAATCCCAGAGGTGGCCGTATATATACTTCTTCATGGAGATCACCATGCAGAAAGGCATTGTTTATGTCCATTTGATGGAGCTCCCAATTTTTAATAACGGCAACTGCTAAGAATACCCGGACGCTCACCATTTTGGCAACTGGGGCAAAAGTCTCGGTATAGTCAAGTCCTTCAACTTGAGTATCCCCTCGAACCACAACCCTGGCCTTGTATCTCTCAATAGACCCGTCATAGTTGAATTTAATTTTGTACACCCATTTTGAGCCAATGGGCTTCTTGCCAGGAGGTAAGTCTTCAATAGTCCAGGTACCATTTGCTTCAAGAGCGTCAATTTCTGCTCGCATGGCTGCACGCCACTTTGGATCGTGGGATGCAGTCTTGTAGGAATGCGGCTCAGAGCCAGAAGAAACTGCATCCAAAAATTGAGTGTTCGCAGCAGAAAATGACTTACAAGATACAAAATTAGCCAGAGGATACCTGGGACCGCTAGAGCCGTTGGTGGGTGTTGAAGATGCAGGGGGGAAGAACTTGAGCAGTGTGACATACATAGTCCTTGAGAACAGAAGGAACTTTCTTTTGTCGCTTTCCACGACCAAGAGTGGGAGACGGAGCAGTAGGAGAGCTCGGTGGAGAAGCCGAAGATGAGATCTCGGGGTCAGGACCCGCAGTGATACCCGACAGACCAGGGGAAGGAGTGGCAGCCGGCGAGGGTGGCGGATCTCCCCTATCACTGGTGGTGTATCTCCCCTATCACCGGAGGGGATGCCATAGGATGTTCGGCACAGTCCCATGCTGGGCAGAAAGTGGTGGTCGTGGGTGTAAGAGAAGGGCCGAGAGGTGTGGTAAATGGGAAGACGGTTTCCTCAAACTTCACATCCCGGGAGAAGAAGACTTGATTAGTTTCAAGATCATATACCCGCCAACCTTTCTTGCCCGGGGGATACCCAAGAAAAACACAGCGTCTACTTCTAGGGGCAAATTTGTCTGCTAATTTTGTGTGAGCATAGCAAAGACACCCAAAGACCTGAAGATGGAATATGATGGGACCTTTTGGAAGAGGAATTCATGGGGTGTTTTGTGTTTGAGAATGGCTGAAGGAGTACGGTTTATGAGGTGAGCAGCGGTAAGTACACATTCCTCCCAAAACTCAATAGGTAGGTTGGCTTGAAAACGTAGGGCTCGGGCGACCTCTAGAATATGACGGTGTTTCCTCTCAACCCTCCCATTTTGTTTGGGTGTATCGACAATAGATGTTTGGTGTAATATACCGTGATCATTGTAGAAGTGGGTCATGGGCTGGGAATCAAATTCATGGCCGTTATCGCTTCGAATTATTTTGACGAGTTTGCCAAATTGGGTATGGACCATATTGCAGAAGTTTCGAAGCAAGGTACCAGTCTGACCCTTATCATGCATTAAATAAACCCAGACATCCCTACTATAGTCATCCACAATTGTCAAAAATATTTTGCACAAGAAATAGTGCTTACCCGATAGGGGCCCCAAATGTCACAATGTACCAATCCAAAAATGTCCATAGCACGACTAGTACTATCAGGAAAAACAGTTCGACTGTGCTTTGCACGACAACACACATCACAAATAGTTTTAAGGGAAGGGGAAACAACTGAAACTGTAGGAAGATGAATAAGAGGCTGACTGGAGGGATGCCCCATGCGCCGATGCCAGAGCTCTTAGGACTCAGACTCAGAGACGGCGGCCACTGTAGCAGTAGAGAGTGGCTGAACCACTGTAGTAGTAGAGAGTGGCTGAAACACGAACACCCCCCGATGTATCTTACCCAGTCCAATCGGGCTCTTCGAAGTGCGGTCCTACAATACACATATATCATTGGAGAAAGCCACAAAGCAGTTAGCGTCAGTAGCTAAACACGAGACAGAAATAAGATTAACAGCCAAGTTTGGCACATACAGCACGTGGCGAAGAGTGATGCCGTCTGCCAAGGAGACACTGCCTGCTTTGATGGCATTAGTTTGAAGACCGTCCGATAAGCCTATCGGAGAAGGTGGAATATCCCAAATATTTGAAAAGAAATTCAAGTTCCCCGTCATTTGGTGCGAGGCACCGCTATCAATCAACCAAGTATGTGTAGGAGGCAGAGATTTACCTACGTGAGAGTCTGTACCCGATGGAGAGGATTCCAGAAAAGTGATGAGGCGTTGCATCTGCTCGGGTGTCAGGCCCGAAAGAGCGGAAGTGGTGGCGGCCTGTGCCTGGCTGAGAGAAGGGTTGTTGTTCTGTGTCACAGCGGCAGAGGCCTGGAGTGGGCCAGATGAGGAGCCGACTGCGTTCTGTGACATGGCAGGTGATCCACGACCCCTCCCTCGCCCCTTACTAGGCTGAGCAATACCAAGGCAGCGATAACATTTCTCCTGTGTGTGACCCACCCGATGACAAAACGTGCACCAGGGCCGTCTTGTAGGTGTACGGTCTGGGTCCCCTGCAGTGGCTGAGTTTGCTTGACTGGACAAGTAATATTCTGAAGTTGGATCGAAGTGCTTGGGCTTGGAGGTTTCTGCGTCCTTGGCCATGTCGATAAAGATGGAAACACACCGCTCCTTGATTGCGGGTCTGATTGAATGCGTCGGCAGTGATTGCCGAGAGTTGTCGGATTGCTTGCACACCAGCAAAGAAGGATACGGGACCTGAGAGTCCGATGAAGCGAAGGCCGGTTTTATGGGCTACAGGCTGGAATTTGACGCAGCCGAGTGACAGTGGTCCGGGAAGGATAAACGCCAGACGAGGAGAGAAAAAATAAGAAGAAAAAAGGGCTAAGCGGAAATATTAGGCTCTGATACCATGACAAAAATGGTATCAATTGTTGTATGTTTCTCATTTACATGTAGCACTATATATATACACTGAAGAACTAATTCTATGGGCTAAAATGAAGCTGTAAAAGATGAAAATCCTATAACTATGCCCAAAACTTAAGTTATACAAGAAGGAAGGGAAATAGATCATGGCATTTGTTATGGGCTGTCAAGACTCTAAAATTAAGCACTTATTTAACATGTGCATGACATTTGTTATGGGCTGTCAAGATTCTAAAGTTAAGCACTTATTTAACATGTGTATAATCCCGGTTGATATGGTTGCGGGTAACCAAAATGGGTGTGGATCAGCCTCACCCAATATAAGCGTCTTTGTAACAGCAAACTAGGCTAACAATAACACGGACAATACGTATCATACCTGCAGTTGGGACTCAAGAAAAGCAAGTATAACCCCAGGAATTATCCCTCTGATTCCTCCACCATCAATGCTGAGTACAGTGATAAGTTCTCGGTCCGACTCCTGTTCAATTGATAAGCTCATCTTATACTCTTAGGAGATGCTCTAGTGAAAGACAAGTGCAGAAGTGAACAACTCTGGGCTGAGAGCTACTCGAAGGTGAAGTGTAAATAGATCCCTTAATTTTGTCTCCTTTGCAGATTTACTTCACAGTAATGCGTATTCTGCTACTATATTACTTACTAATGCTTTCTAACTTTAACAACAGATTACGACATACGTTTAGATTATGCTCTGCTAAAACAGCTTCAGCGACAAAAGATTGTAAGCAAAGATACTTTTTCAGTATCTTTAATTTTTTTTGCGACAATTGCTTTATGTGAAGCATCTTTACGCTTTTCACATTACAACAAAAGCGTCACAAAAGACTGCTAGATGGGCTGATGAGTCATGCTTTTTGGTATTGTTTTGGCCCCTTGGTCTTTTTTCTTTTTATTGCCTTGAGGTTAGAAATTTACTACTCCAAATATCAAAATTAACAAGGCTTGAATTTATGACCCCTTTTTGCAAAGTTAGTATACAGATTACCCACGAGTCAAAATTTAACCATCAATTAAATACACCAATCTGAACTGTTGCAGCAGATATATTGTACAATAAAACATTCGTTTTTGCTTTTTTGAATTGCATTCATCAGATAACTCTCAAAGAAGAGTAAAACTCTCATTACCTCCAGATTCTTTGCACCCAATATGCACACTAATGTCTGCAAACTGTAGTGGGAATATAGAGAAAGTCCTTTGATCAGCTTTAAAGATGTGAACTATTGATACTTTAAATTTGACAAATCAACCTCAGTGGTGCGCTCGTCTGAAAGGATGCGGTTGTCTTTTAAAGCAAACTCAATTATCCATAAACTAGAAAAACACTTTCCAAAAGCTGCTTTTGGCCCTCCAGTCCCCTACTGATCTTTTGATTCAGATGAATATGAACTAATAACGTACACGATGGATATGAGCTTAGTATCAGTTTGTGTTGGAGTATATAAAAAATACTCTTTTTTTTTCAAGTAATAATTACTTTGTCATTGTAGGGCCATTTCAAATATTTAAAAAAAAATATTTTTTAACTTTCCATTGGTCCATATACATGCATCGAGTTTGCGATAATATTCACTTGAACAATAATTGCTTCTTATAACAGTAGAAGTGTCATTTAAATAGGCCCATATCTAAAGAATATTTCTCTAATTTTTGTAGAAGACTTTTGGTGTGTGTATGTTACAAAGCTCTTTCATCTTTTTGAGGACATTTATTAGAGCCTTTGACTTAGGACTTGGTCCTTCTGCATTTTTATTTATATATCTACTTTTTTAATTACAAATCTTATCAAAAATATAAATGTGTAAAATTCTATACTTTCATGATCGTGTTCTCTTGTGAGCAGTTGAAATGTTTTGTTGGACAAAGAGTATTGCTTTAACATCGCTTTGTTAGTGCAAACTTAGAAAAGTTTTGTAAAAAAAAAAAAACTGAATTGTTGTATTCTGGGTGTGATTAATCTGTACATTTGATATATAAAGGTTTGTAGGTATATATTGAATTCACTTATGGAGTTTTTCCTTGTATGCTCTGCTTATTTTGATTTTTATTAGCTACAGTCAAACCACTAAAGAGAGTGGGAATAAAGTACTAGAGAATATTATGGCCGTGTGTCATGTTATTCCATTCCGGGTGTTTTAAATTATATTATTGTGTTACTGTATGTGTTAGCATGTTTCACGTTGGATTTTTTTTCTTTCTTTTTTTTTTTTTTGATAAAAGACTAGCTTACTTATTTTAAGTCGGATACATCTTTGAGAATCGCTGATATTGTATAATCAGGTAGTTCCTCCATCCAAATTTTATAATCTCTATGAATGCGAGCGTACTTTGGTAGTCAATGTACAACATGATTGCCAATTCTTTTGACCCACGTAATTTCGTCAGATTGCAAGCAGGCTAACATCTTTTTGCATTCTCAATCAAGACTACTAGCCTTGACGTAACTTCCATAGTACTTTTGATAGCGTTGATGACGGATGTCGAATTACCTTCCATTACTACATCTCGAAATCCGCACTTCATCTCAAGTTTCATGGCTAAAAAAGTAGCTAAATTTCGGTCATTTGTGCCTCAGATTGATCTTCCACTCACTTAAAAAGACCCGTGTAAAAGAATACCGCTGTAATCTCTTATAACAATCCTAATTCCAATAGCCTAATCTCGTGGGAAAATAGCCCCATCAAAATTTAAATTATAGGTACCTTTGGGGGGAGGACAACATTGGACTTGAAGCTGGGCTCGCGTCATTTTTTGATTTTGTAATTGCTCTATGGAACATTTCTAACTGAAGTTGAGTGTTTTACATTGGAATTAAATTTAGGACAACATCGGGGAAATAGTCATGATTCAATGGGTTAGGCCTAACCCTTGGGGGTGGTGGAAGTGGTAAAGGGCCTCGAGGAATGACCTCGAGATCCCGAGTTCGATTCTCTATACCGACGGGCCATATTGAATTGCAGTTCTAAACATTCTAAAAAAAAAAAAGGGGGTTAGGCCCACATACTTTTTCTTTTATTGATTTTTGATCTTTTACGGTGGATCTGAATTTTCGCGATTGAAGACAAAACTTATCATTATTCATGATAACTGTAATTTGTTATTTATTGAGCAAATGCTCAATTTTATGGGGAACATAATTGTTAATAACTAGAAATAACTCGTGAATATACTTCTATAAGCATTTACGTTGAACACCAGATTTTAACATAATATCAGAGACAACCCAACTACCTATTTCTTTATTCTCATCCTCTTGCCATAATTCAGATCAAGACTCTCTAATCTCATCCTCATGGGCGGGTGTTAATAAGTTATCCTCCTTATGAACATATTTTTGATATATAGTGAGATGCAGCACACGTTAGAAAACCCATTGTTTTACCCCCAACTAGTGGCGGAGTCAAAAACTTAGTTCAAAGTGGAAACTTAATAGTCAAAAAAATTTTTGCTTAAAATATCGTCGTCAATGAGTTAAACCTAAAAAACTGGTGAACATAGGCCAACAGGGCAAGAAATAAGAACTTCAATTGGGCAATTCAAACTTCCCAGTTCGCCAGGTGGGCAGTATATTTATTTAATTTCTTCATGAAAGCTCCAAATTCTCAAACCTAATTGCCAAATTCAGTGCTAAATTCTCCCAAATGCCAAATTCTCACTTCCTATTGCGTGGAGGCAGTGGATCAATTCCAGTAATCAATGCAAGGATGGTGGCTTTATATTTGGGGAAAAAAAGCTAGGGTTCTTCATGATTTTTAGGCCAAAAGGATTGTCGTGAAGAAATTAGGTAAGACACTGATAATTTGAGAAAAAAATTTGAGGAGAGCGTCAATGCAAAATACCATGACGAATAAAGATTGCTGGAGGAATAGATGAATCAATGATTCGAACAATACACCACGACTTCAACCATTTAACCATTCTAGCGTGACTGAATCTACCGTTTACACGATTATGTTGGTCGACAGAGGTGGATCTGCAAGCGGAGGCAGTGGGCCGTGGCGTTGAGGGCGTAAGGCCGCTGAGAAGACTGCAGAGACGGTACTGTACTCTGTACCTCTATCTATTATGTGGCTTTCAGACATTGAAAACAGGGGCCTTTAAAAACAATAGAGAATAAAGAGAACTTTTTGTGTTGACTTTAATCGCAGACTTTTTTATTTTTATTTGTGTAAGTTTAGAATTTTTAATGACTATAAACACTTTGTTTTAAACTCTTTTTAGAATTTTCAGATAGCTTAACATATAAAGTGATTAAAAATATATCTCTTTTAAGCATTTTTAAAAATTTTAAGTGGACACTTTTAACTTCTCATTTAGGATAAAATATACTATAAGGAATAAAAAATTCACTGAGAAACATGTGGGCACGGTCCACCAGTGCCCCCCATTCCCTCCAGCCATGCCCTCGACAAGCAACATTCTTGTTCCTATTAAGCTTTGACTCAATTCAGCTTGCTCAATCATTCATGGATTTGAATTCTTCCAAACAGAAATTTAGGGGAAGCTACATTTTAAGTTTAATCCAAAGTGCATGGGTACGAGGAAATTCTGAAACCCATTACACCATTTAGCTTTTTAGTGCAACTCGGTAGTAAGCTGTAACGGTCCATCAATTTCTTTGCTTTCGTGTAATAGTTTCATCTGAGAATTTTTTTGCTTTTGTGGCTTCATAGGCTCATAGGTGGTAATTCGAGTGATTGGTGATAGTGCTGAGTCTTGTTTGGTAATGTCATGAATCGATGGCATTGGAGGTTACAAGGGAGTTGATCAAGGATGTTATCTAGAGGATCCATGTCTGTTGCACAGTTATTTTGTCCAAAAAAGTTGCAACTGTAGAGTGTAATTATCATCTTGATCATACTGTGCATCTTAGTCAGAGGCAAAATCGCTATCCCTATCGTGCTTTCACAAACTGTTTGAAAACTAACTTTAAAAAACTTTGACCTACTAGTACATGAAAAAAAAACCTCTATCACACACTGAGATGATAATGCATTACTCGTCTATTACTAATAGTTAATAATACTGTCTCCATCTCGGCATCAAAGTATGGGATTTGCAACTATTTTGCAAAAGGCCAAATCCCTTTGTCAGGACTTTAGCCAACGACTTATCTCTTACCACAGTGTTACTTTATCGCTACGTTAAAAGGGCATGTTTGATTCGATTCTGGACTTGAGCTGGGGATACGCAAGACTCTCATTTCCGGACGTGCACCCTTGATGGACCTGCCCATCTCTAGAAATCATAAATGCTTACGTTAAAGGGCCATGTTTGATTTGATTCCGGACTTGAGCTGGGGATACGCAAAACTCTCATTTTCGGACGTGCACCCTTGATGGACCTGCCCATCTCTAGAAAAGCATACTCTTTTCCTTGACCTAGCTATATTCCTCTAATCTGGATGAATTTGGTTGGCTTGCTTCTGATTAGATGTCTCGTGTAATACTCTCGCATCTACTGATGGGTGAGAAGCAGTTCATAAGCAAATCAATGCCTGCCCCAATCCATAATTTCTTGCCAAAGGGATGAATGGTGTTCCTTGACATAAAGTTCATGGACTAATTGGTCATGTTCGAAAGTGGAACCTTTTATATCATGTTCTCATAATTAGTTTGTAACTTCACTTGCCATGCACAATGCCATTCAAATCTGACTATATGATACAATAAACTCATTATTATTATTATTATTATTATCATGTTCTCATGTTCTCCTTTCTCTCTCCTCCCTCTTCACTCGACTCTTCATCGCCGACCGGAGATTCTTCCACCACCGCTGGTTCTTCGGCGAGTGGTGGCTCTGTACATATTAATTAGTGGTTTGATGTCTGTGTTTTCCCTTTAATCGAGTCTTTTGGTGCTCTTCACAGCTTTAGAGAGTTGTGGTTGGCTGTTGCGTGTGGGATTGCAGTATGCATTTGGGTGGCATGGGCTGGGGCTGTGGTTCGGACTGATGATGGGGTTGCTGGTGGTAGGTGGTGGTTGCGGTTTGGTCGCTTCGTCTTCTATCTAGGTTTCGGTCTAGCATGGGCTAGGCTTGCCTCCTGGTTTGGGGTTGGATTTCGTGGTGGTTCACGGTGGGTTGGGCACGGGGTGCTGTGGGTGTCGTCGGTCGTGGTGGTGGTAGAGAGGGTGGTCGAGGGAAGGTTTTCTTCCTGCTAGGGGTCCCTCTTCTTTTTCTTCCCTTTCCCCTCCCTAGTACGTCCCCCTCCCCCCTCTTTCGGTTCTTGGTGGGTTGGATGGCATTGGTGGGCAGCTCTTTGTGACGCCGGGAATGGTTGGTTGTAATTGATGGTCTGTGGGGGTGGATGGCCGTAGGTGGGGTTATGGTTTGAAGGGTGGTAATTGACGGCGAGGGTGGTCGGCAATGGCTGTGGTGGTTCTTGGCAACTGGTCGTGGGGTTAGTTGTGGTTGACGGAGGAACGGTGGCCAGCGATGGCGCCAGTACTAGGCTTGGCGGTCGGTAGGGTGGTGCGGTATAAGGTGGCGCAGGAGCGTGGGGCTCGAGGGGCACTTGGCGTGCATGGTTGACAACTGTGTAATTTCGGTACATGGCTTGCATCGTTGACTTAGCTGTGTAGTTCTTTGGTTTGGGCTTATCTTTTGGGTGTTGTAGTTTTTTGTCTTTTCTCTGGTCGTGGGCTCACCTTCGGGACATGGTTTTTGTCCCTTGGGTATAGTTAGTGTCTTGGCTTAGGTAATGGTGTATTAATCTTTTATGCAGGTAGTCTTCAGTGAAGCCGCCGTAGGGGTTCTTTGGCATTGAAGCCGTCCTTATTTTAACCGCTCTCAGATATTCAAAGACGCCTGGCTATGTGCTGGTCCTTGTCTGTGGTTACATTGCAGGGAAGCGGTCACCTGTTATTTTTCTTCTTTTATTGTACTCTATCTTGTACTGTTTGCTTATTAATGAAATGATTGGTAGGATTTTTATCTACAGTCAAAAAAAAAAATCTGACTATATGAGTCTAAAAGGCTAAAACCCTCCCATAAACTTAGGGGCTGTTTGACAGGGTTTTTTTTTGCTCTTTTTTTTTCAGTTTTGAAAATTGGAAAAAATAGGAGTGTTTGGTACCACTTTTTTTTTTTTTTTTCATTTTAAAAAGTGGCTTTTGAAATTGTAGAGTAAAAAAAAAAGAGGAAAAAGCTCTTTTCGTTTTCACTTTAATTTTTTTTTAGACCTCCATCACAACTCACCCGCTGCCGGTAGCCACCACCCACCGCCGCCCGGTAACCACCGACAGCCATCTCTAGCCTCCGGCAGCCACCACCGGACGGCGGTGGGCGGTGGCCACCACCGCCGCCCGACAGCCACCTCCGGCAGCCGACAACCACCACCGGGCGGCAGCCACCTCTGGCCACCACCGCCGGCAGTTACCTCCGGCAGCCACCTCCGGCTGCAGGCAACCACCACCGGGCGGCTAGTGGCCTCCGGCCACCACCGCCGGCAACCACCACCTCCGGCCGCCGGCAGCCACCGCCGGGCAGCAGCCACCTCTGGCCACCACCGCCGGCAGCCACTGCCGGCGACAACCACCGCCGGCCACCACCACCGTCGACCACCGCTACGCCCCACCATCGCCACCGCAAACCACCTCAAAAAAAAAAGTCAAAATAAAAAGGGTTACCAAATACCAAAAAAAAAAACTAAAAAAAAAAAGGTTATCAAACACCCACTTGTTTTTGTAAAAAAAATAAAATTAAGCTGCTCTTTAAAAATTGCTCTTTAAAAACTGAAGACAAAAAAAAAAAGCTCTGTCAAACAGAGCCTTAGTATTTCTTTACAATTCAAAATCAACCCATAGATAAGGTCAATGAGCATTGTACATCTAATAAAATTGAAGTGTGTAAAGAAAAACCTTAATATGGATTTATCTAACATTCACACAGAATTTATTCCTCACGAACACTACAAGAAAACAGGGTTTTAGCGACGGGGTAATCCGTTGCTAAAAGCCAAAAATCAGTCTCTAAAAGAATTAGCGACGGATTCACCGTCGCTAAATATCCCTCGTATAAAAGCCCGTCACTAATAGTTTAGCGACGAATTTTTAAATCCGTCGCTAAATATGTCATTTTTACTGACGGATTTATTTTAATTAGCGACGGATATTCCGTCGCGAATTATATTCTTTAGCGACGGATTTATATTTTCGAGACGGAATATTCCGTCGCTAAAAAACTTATTTAGCGACGGAATATTCTGTCGCTAAATAACTGATTGTAGGAATACTTTAGCGACGGAATTAATCCGTCGCCAAAAGTCAATTTTTTTTTTGAAATTTTTTTTTCAATTACCCAAACCTGAAATATAATTTTCAAATCTCAACAACAACGCGCAATAATCAATACAGAAAGAAATATATATAATCAATTATAAAAAAAATTTATAATAAAAAAAATTCATATATGTACAAGCCGGGAACCGGATATAGCCGGTTAGGAGAGGGGAGAAGAGTACAAGGCGGGCACGGGGAGGGGGCGGGGGGCGGGGGGGAAGCTAGGAACGGGCACGGGAAGGGGCTCATCAGGGGTTCCCGAGTCCTGGATCTGGATCCTGCTGATCCGGGGCCGGGGCGGCCTGTCCAGCAGTGCCCTGCTCCCTGATCATCCGGCACACCACTGTAGCAATGCGCTGGATCTCCTCGTCGTCCAACTGAGGCCGAGGAGCCGGTGTCTGTGGAGGGGCAGCAGGGGGTGAGGACGCTCCTATCACGGCACGAGCAGTCGTGCTAGGTAGGCCGCGTATGCGGCCTTTTGGCCGATTCACGACCTCCGGCGTATCCAGCCATCGCTTCAACCCCCCAGTACTCGCAGCCGTACTAGTGGACGCTGATGGCTGTCCGGACTGTTGCTCGGACCCCCTTAGCTGTTCATACGAGGCCTGCAAAAATAGTGGTTTAACGATATGTTAGGGCATTAATTAACGAAACAGACATTGAGGATAGAAAGAAAAAACATTAACTTAAATAAATTGACTCACATCGATCCGCCGGGCAATATCTGAAATATAGTCGCCCGCCCGGTGCGTCTCATCCTTCTCCTTCTTCCGCACGTGCGTCTGATTATACGTCAGAGCTACGACCTCATCGTCCTTCAGATCCGGGTGCTCGACCGCGTTCTTGTGTCGGACGATGTCGTGTGGCACCGACCCCCCCGTGTGCGTCGGATCTTTGTTCTGTCTGTTCTCAGTCCCGCTCTTACTCTTGGCGTCCCAACCTGGATCCGTAGCCCACCGATCTATCATCTCCCCCCATACACGGTGAGATATCCAATGTGGGGGATATCTCGCCATGTCCGTCATCGGGGCACCCGCGGGCAGCGCCTTCTTCGCCCGGTCCCGTGCATCGTGGAGCCATCGGCGGTAATTCTTGCCGATGTAGGCAAAGAAAGCCTGCTGCCCCAGTACCTGCTGCTGAGGCGTGTCAAACGTGAACCCCTCCTGTAAGGCATTCAATAACACGTGTCCGACATATACCGACACGTGTCCGACGCCTTTGGACACGTGTCCGAAGCCTCCGGACACGTGTCCGACGCCCACCGACACGCACCTCCAGACACATCGGCATACGTTAATTTGTTTTTTAAATGTTAGACACCGTCGATCAGACGTGCTGTCCGTGTCTGCGCTAACTAACAGGTATCTCAATCCAATTGGGTCCCATCCTCCGTCAACAACCTCAATTCTCAATTCTCAAATGCTCAATGCAATAAAAATTAACAAAAACCACACATTCAATCCAATTGGGTCCCATCCTCCGTCAATAATCTCAATATCTCAAATGCTCAATGCACAATTAACAATCTAAAATCATCAATTAATAATCGCAATTACTTCAAATGCACAGCTAATAACCTAAAATCATCGATCAATAATCACAATTCTAAATCGCACAATTAACAACCTAAAATTATCAAACAAATGATCAATGTTCAAATGGGAAAAAAATGTTCAAAATTCACATATCCGATGCGCTTGAATTATTTCAATTTAGGGTTCGATTGTATTAGGGCATTCAATTTAGGGTTCAATTACTTCAATTTAGGGTTCAATTAGGGGGTTCTATTGATTCAATTTAGGGTTCAGTTGATTTGAGGCATTTAATTTAGGGTTCAATTAGTTCAATTTAGGGTTCGGTTGGATTATTTAGGGTTCGGTTGGATTAGGGCATTCAATTTAGGGTTCAATTAGGGTTCGGTTAGATTGGGGCAATCAATTTAGGGTTTAATTAGGGGTTCAATTAGTTCAAATTAGGGTTCGATTCAATTAGGGCATTCAATTTAGGGTTCAATTACTTCAATTTAGGGTTCAATTGGGGGGTTCTATTGATTCAATTTAGGGTTCGGTTGATTTGAGGCATTCAATTTAGGGTTCAATTAGGGTTCGGTTAGATTGGGGCAATCAATTTAGGGTTTAATTAGGGGTTCAATTAGTTTAATTTAGGGTTCGATTCAATTAGGGCATTCAATTTAGGATTCAATTACTTCAATTTAGGGTTCAATTAGGGGGCTCTATTGATTCAATTTAGGGTTTGGTTGATTTGAGGCATTCAATTTAGGGTTCGGTTAGATTAGGGCAATCAATTTAGGGTTTAATTAGGGGTTCAATTAGTTTAATTTAGGGTTCGATTCAATTAGGGCATTCAATTTACGATTTACTTAGGGTTCAATTATGGTTCAATTACTTCAATTTAGTGGTCGGTTGAATTGAATAAACAATACATAGGCTTTCTTATCCTGATGTCATGCAATGGCCCATAATCTATGACCTTTCAGCGTCACCATGATCTATATCGGTGTTACAGACTAACTACCGAATATGGTTTACTTCCCTACCTCGTCAAGAATTAAGGAAAATTAGAGATAACAAGTTCAAGTTCTTCAATAAGCCAAGATCCGTCTGAACAACAAAGTGAATGACATCATAAATAATTCAGATAATTTAGGGCAATTGACAAATTAACAAAAAATTGAACCTAAATTGACATACAAATCTAAATAATTCAGATAATTTAGGGCATGTAACCTAAATTGAAGACAAATTAACAAAAAATTCAGATAATTTAGGGCAATTGACATACAAATCTCGAGGTGGGTACGACGGCGCCGGTGTTGGTGGTGCGGCGGCAGTGGTGGGTTTCCTTGCGCGGCGACAGTGGAGGGCTTTGTGGCACGACCGGAGTGCAAGGCTTGGTGGCGCGGCGTCGGTGGGGGACGGGAGTGTCGCCGGAGCTGGGTCGCCGTAGAGAAGGGTCGCCGGAGGTGAGAAGGGCGGTGGGTGGGTGGGAGCAGAATTTCAGAGAGAGAACGGGGAGAGAGAAAGAAACCAGATCTGAATTTAAATGGAGGATCTTTAGCGACGGAATAAGACCGTCGCTAAAACTCCGTCGGTGAATGTCTTTTATAAAGACTTTTGCGACAGAATTTTTAGCGACGGTTTTATTCCGTCGTTTAAATAATTTAAAAAAAACTCAAAATTACTAATTTTATAAAAAATATTTAGCGACGGTAATTCCGTCGCTAAAAGTCCGCCGTTAAAACTCCGTTGCAAAATACTTTTACCGACGTGTCTTTTGTCGGTAATAGTATTTTGCAACGGAGTTTTAACGACGGTATATTCCGTCGCTTAAAGACATGTTTAGCGACGGAATACCTTCCGTCGCAAAAACTCCGTCGCAAAATACATATTTTCTTGTGGTGGAATCTGTCTAATAGTGGATGGGTTGCCTTTATACCACATGCTCGGAGAAATAGCTTAGTATGGTGCACGTAAGCTGACACTGGATATCACATGCGCTGATCAAACAAAAAGATAAAAGCGAATGAAAAAAAATCTCCAATGCACTTGTCATAGGATGTGATTCTACTGGCACTTGTGAGGTTCAACTACATATTACTTCAGTGCTGTTACTGCTGTTACTTTCCGCATGTTCTTTGACTGCATGTTAGCAAAGTCTAAAACAAATTATAGAAAATTAAGATTTAGCCTGTATTTTTATGTAGGTTTGTCAAAATTAAAAACCATCTCTTTTGAGGAGAAAATGAAAGGCTAGCCCTATAGCAAAAACATGTATAGCTATTGCCAAGGAAACATGCTCTTTGGAGTTATAAGTGATTGTACCACCTGTTTCGTTAACTGCAGTTACTTCTGCAAAAGCTATATATACTTTCACACTAAGGCTAGCCAAGGAAAATATCCCCTTAAACAAATGCTGCCTTTCTCCACAAACTTTGTTCCTTATCTTGCCTACTCTAGGTTAATCTTTTCTGCCGGGCAACCAAAAAAAAAAAAAAGAACTTTAGCCACATTGAATTTACTTAAGAGTAATTGATAAATATAAAAATTCACTAATTACTAATTACTAGACAAAAGAATTAGAGAGTAATAAATTAATAAGAGGAGTGATTAGTAATTAAAATTTAGCAAGAGTAGTAATTAGTAAACAAGAGTAATAATTAGTAAGAGTACTAATTAGTAAATAAGAGTAGTAATTAGCAAGAGTAGCAAAGCTTGTAGAAATGTAGAATGTTTATATGAGAGAGAGTACGAAGATTGGTGTGAAAAATTAAAGAGAAATGGAGTGAATTTATAGATTTTTGAAACTTCACAAAAGACCAAAATACCCCTAAAAACTATTCTTTTTAGTTGTTGGGGAGGGTAAGAATGTAAAAACCTTAAAAGAGTTGAAAAAATTAATTTGGACCAAAATACCCCCCAAACTAGCCGTTATTTTGCTGTGGGGGGGGGGGGGGGATAAAAGTGAAATTTAGGGAGAAAAGGGGAATAAAACCGTTGGGGGAAATGGGGGAAAAAGTTGAATTTGAAAAGTAAAGAAACGGGCCAGACCCGGGCCGGGCCAGCCTCGGGCCAGAAAAGGGCCGGGTCAGGCCAGCCCCCGGGCTGCCCGGCCCATTGGACAACTCTACTTGAAGATGTAAAATAAAAGCTTAAAGAACGCAAAAATCTAGCGACAGCACTGTTGTATGATTGATTTCCATCATCGCAGAGATATGACTTCTTTGCTTGACACGTCATTACATTATGGTTTCAATGTGAAATAGAACTATAACCATTATAAGAGTCACTAAAGATTTAAAATGTTATTTTGGATTGGGTCCTTATTTCTTGATAAGTTAATTTTATATTAGTAAGCCTTATATAACTAGAAAAATAATTCTAAACATTCTAAAACTCTAACTGATTGTTGAATTAACTTATTATGACTAAATTTTGACTATTAAGTCTTCATAACCACTCTCTAATATGAATATAAAATTTCATATATCTAAAAAACGAAAATAATATTATCATCTTAAAAGTGCTTTAATAGTTGAAAACCCAATTCTAAACATTCTGAAACTCTAACTAATTTTGAAAGTGTCATTAACGGTCTGAAATACTATCTTCGATGAGGTCCTTATCTTTTTATAAGTTTATTTATACATTAATAAGCCTTATATGATTGAAAAAATAATTCTAAAAGTTTTGAAACTTTAACTAATTAATGGATTAACTTATTAATGCTAAATTTTGAGTATTGTATCCTTAAAATCACTTTCTAATATGAATATAAAAATTCATATATCTAAAAAACGAAAATAATATTATTATCATCTTAAATGTGCTTTATATAGTTGAAAACTCAATTCTAAACATTTTGAAAACACGACACGTCATCGCAGAGATATGACTTTTTTGCTTGACACGTCATCATGTTATGTTTTCAATGTGAAATAGAACTATAACCACTATAATTATTATTTTGACATAACTGTCTTTGAAAGCCTTAAAAATTATTTTGAATAGGGTCCTTATTCTTCATAAGTTAGTTTTTATATCAATAAGATTTATATATTTGAAAAACTAATTCTAAGCATTCTGAAACCTTAACTAATTAATGAACTAACTTATTATGATTTAATTTTTAACTATTTTATCATTAAAATCACTCTCCTATATAAATATAAAAATTCATATATTTGTAAAATAAAAATAACATATTAGACTTAGAAGAGAGAAGAAGATGATGTTACAATTGAGATTAAAACAATAAAAATAATTTAACAATTGCTTCATATTTATTGTATTATAATATATGCTTACCGTGGTCGATGTAAAAATTTGTCTAATATAATATATAGCATTAAGAATCTTTTTGATATAATAAAATATTTGACGTAATCTTTTTCTTTTTTTTTCCTTTTTTGTGAGACCACACGACCAACAAATGACCGTAGAATTATTATTAACTAAAGTCCCAATAATGGCAAAGTTTATTTGTAAATCTGATAGTTGAAAATGATTTAAAGCTATATATTAAACATAACAGTGTATGTAAAAGTAGGCAAATATTATTTTGGATGTGATCCTTATTTTTAAGTTTATTTAATCTTGCTTCTAAAACTCTAAATATGCTAATTTTTTAGAAATTGATTTGACTACCATGTTCTTAAAATTAAGTCTCTCGTCTGAAGATAAGAAATCATGTATCTAGGAAATAAAAATTATTATATTATACTAAATGTGTATGTATTTACACATAACATAATTATTGCAAAAAATTATCTATGTAATATATAAAATCATTAATCAAGTTGTAGGATAATTCTTTAATTGGATAAGACTACACGATCAACAAAGTAGCTCTATAAGTATAAATAAGATTTTGAAAAGAAATCACATATGAACTAGAAGAAAAATGGTGCAATCAATTCAAATTATTCTTAATTACTATGGTTGAGAAAATTTAGAAACTTTAAGATGTAAAAAATATGATATTTCATCAAATTATGTTTTCAATGAGAAATAAAATTATAAACATTATAATTGTCTCTAAAAGTCTAAAATATTATCTTTAACGAGGTCCTTATTTCTTGATAAATTAATTTGCATATCAATAAGCTTTATATAATTGAAAAAACTAATTTTGAGCTTTCTGAAACTCTAACTAATTAATGAACTAATATATTATGACTTAACTTTAACTACTGCATGTATTCTTAAAATCACTCTCTAATATGAATATAAAAGTTCATATATCTAAAAAATAAAAATAACAATAAGTGAGAAAAAAATGATGTCACGATTAAGATTGAAACAAAAAAATATAAATAATACTTGATTCATATTTATTTTATTTTAGTTATGTTTACTGAAATGGGTGTAAAGATTTATAAATATAATGTATAGCTTTTAGAATCTTTTGGTAAAATAAAAAATTGACTGTATTTTTTGGGTGGGAGCACAATATCAGCAAATAACAATACAATTATTATTAATGAAAGTAAAAAAGGATTTAAAACTACAGAGTAAAACTTATTCAAAATTTGAAAGTGGAAAATGATTTAAAGCTATAGAGTTAACACATTACTGTCTCTAAACGCATGCAGATTTATTGTTTTTAAGTTTTTTTTTTAATTTTAACAAAAATATATGAGGGCTATATTAAGAAGCCTTATATAATGTGAAAATTAATTCTAAAACTCTAAGTGTACTAGTTTTATTAGGATTTAATTTTGACAATGTCCTTAAAACTAACTCTCTCATACAAAAATAAAAAATCATGTACCTAGAAAACAAAAATAACACATGAAATTTAGTAGAAAAAAATTAAAATATGTTACAGTTAATTTAATTTTATGATTATATATATATATATATATATATATATATATATATATATATATATATATATATATATATATATATATATAAACCTACACAAAAAATAATTGCTGCCATTATCTACATAATGTATAAGATCAATAATCAATTTATAGAATAATTTATGCTTTGATATGACCGCATGATTAACAAGTGGCTATATTGCATATATGAAATTTTGAAAACAAATCACATATTCTTTAAAAGAAAAAAATAAGGTACAATTAAATCAAAAAAATTAGTAATTACTTTATTTTGAGAACATTTAAACCTTTATGATGCAACAAAATTTTCGTCTAATTTTACAAATCTAATGATTTACGAATTCACTTTATATAGAGCCCTTATGATCAATAAAAAGATTTTTTTTCAGTTATACTTGATTAAATTTTTATTAAAATAATGACTAATTAGTAGATTTTAAACAACTTATAAGCATTAAAACTTAATCCTGATTATGATGGAATTGATTACAACCATAACTGGTGACTATTGTGCGAATAAACAGCAAATAGTTGATAAACATTTGGTTTATAATATTAGGCTAATATAATGATGTATGTTATCATTTGCATGTTCATTATAATTATAGCTTTAGACTGACATATTTTGGTATATAAATATTAGATTATGTTATGATAAAACAAGTGTAGTGTATGAGAAATTATCATTGGATGTATTTTGTAGATATAGAAACTATAATTTGGCGACAAATAATAGTCATAAAAGATGTGAAAAATAATTTCAACACTCCAAAATAAGGACATGCCATGTTTATCAATTGAATATTCTTATTACTAGCATCTCACAAGAATTAAAGAAAAATGTATACATATAATATTGGATATTATATGATCGTTATGTTAAATTTATTTTTGTAAAAAGTAATAACTTATTTGAAAGTAATAAGGTGCATACATAAGTCCTGCTAAATTTGAGAAACAACTTTATTACTTTTAAATTTTTACTTAATCGTTATATTAACCTCAGGAACATATATATATATATATATATATATATATATATATATATATATATATATATATATATATATATATATGTAATACTTTAAAGATTCTCTGAAGTTCAATAATTAAATCGGTATGTAACATTTACAATTCAAAAGGGATACTTGATGGCGTCGCCGTATTTTAATTTAAATTACAATCATATTTCCTATTTAACTCTATATGGTACTAACATAATTAATCTACTACTCTAAGTGTTAAGCCAATATTCATTCGAAATATAGTTAACAACTTCAAATGAAAGCTCAAAGAAGACAAGTATCTAGCGGCTCCATTGTGTTACTATCTATTATTTTTATCTTTCAACTTGCAATATACTAAAATTAGAGATAAACACACATGTATATGCAAATATCTTGTAATTATTGCATGCAGTCTATCGAAAGTTAGGAGTAATACAAGTGAATTTATTTTTTCATACTTAAGTTAGTCGTGATTAATTCAAATACTAAGATTATTCTTTATAGCCAAATAATATAATTTTTATACTGTTAATTTTTTTTATCTACGTAGTACATATTAATACACTTTTAAAACCTTATAATATACTTTATTTTATAAACAGACCCGAGCTTGGCTCGGGTTACTAGACTAGTTAAAATTAATAATACTGTCTCCATCTCCGCTTGAGATTGCAAAAGGCCAAATCCCCTTATCAAGACTTTAACCAATGAATTGTCTCTAACCACAATGTTAATTCATCGCTACATTTTTTTAAAGTGGGAAATAATAGAACTGCATTTCACATGGGTAACCGCGGGGGGCGGGGGAGGGGGGGGGGGGAGGGTTCGAACTCAGGACCTCGAGGTCACTCCTAGAGGCCCCTTGCCAACTCCACCAACCCCTTCATCACTACATTAAAAGGGCCTGTTTGATTCGATTCTTGACTTGAGCTGGGGATACGCAAGACTCTCATTTCGGGACGTGCACCCTTTATCGACCTGCCCATCTCTAGAAATCATTGAAATGAATATGCTTAGATGGCTTGTATAATACTCTCGCATCCAGTGATGGGCGAGAGGCTGTTCAAAAGCAAATCACTGGCTGCCCCAATCCACAATTTCTTGCCAAAGGGATGAATGGTGTTCTTTGAAATATAGTTCATGGACTAATTAGTCATGTTCGGAAGTGGAACCTTTATATCATGTTCTCAGAATTAGTTTGTAACTTCACTTGCCATGCACAATGCCATTCAAATATGACTATATGAGCCTAAAAGGCTAATACCCTCCCATAAACTTAGTATTTCTTTACAAGTCAAAACCAACCCATAGATAAGGTCAATGAGTATCATATCTGATAAAACTGAAGTGTGTGAAGAAAAGCCTCAATATGGATTTATCTAACATTTACAAGGAATTTATTCCTTGCAAATCCGTCCGGGAGTGGATGACTCGCTTTTATACCGCATGCCTGGAGAAAATAGCTTATTATGGTGCACACAAGCTGACATATGACACCACATGCGCTGAACCAAAAAATTAAATTCAATAAAAAAAAACTCCAATGCACTTGTCATAATATGTGATTCTACTCGGCATATGTGAGGTTTGAGTACATATTACTTCCGTGCTGTTATTTTTTACCCTTTCTTTGACTGCATGCTACCAAAGTCTATAATGAATTGTAGAAAATTAAGATTTAGCCTGTTTTTTTTTGTAGGTTTGTCAAAATTCAAAACCATCTCTTTTAAGGACAAAAATGAAAGGCTAGCCCTGCTGCGAAAACATGTATAGCTATTGCCAATGAAATGTGTGCTTTGGAGTTATGAGTGATTGTACCACCTGTTTCTTTAACTGCACATGATTGTTGCAAAAGCTACATGTACTTTCACACTAAGGCTAGCCAAGGAAGATAGCCCCTTAGACAAATGCTGCCTTTCTCAACAAACTTTTTTCCTTATTTTGCCTACTCTAGATTAATCTTTTCTGCTGGGCGACAAAAAAAAAAACTCTAGCCACATTGAATTTACTTAATCCACGAACTTTTCAAGTCAAAATAGTAGCAAGCAAAACCTCCCATGATCACTGATTTGCTGGTCACAGATAGCTAGACAGTTTTCTGTCTTTACATTTCATCTCAGAGTTTGATAATCATTTGATAGTGATCAATATAAGAGGCAATGGCAATCACAACTTCTGGGTGGAGATAGAAGTTAGTGAGAAAGAAATTAGTACTCATTGAGTGCACAACTAGAACCTAATGCAGATTGAACCAACACAAGGGACCAAATGTAAGCCAGAAACATAAACCCTCAAAGCCCCCAGAACTGACAAAATGAAGGATAATGGCAGAAATTCCATGATAAGATACCAGAGACAAAGAAAACTTGCGCAGTTTAGATACAAGTATCTCGACAATTTCCACGCTGTACACAGGGTTTCAGGAAACGAAGCCAATACGTCAACTACTGTTGACAAGTTGAACTAGTACGTGGGGAAAGTTCTTCGATCAGCATCACATTTCAAACCATATTATTGAGACTTTAAATGTAACAATTCATCACGTACATTGACCAAAAGAACAGGAAGAAACAAATCAGTACGCACCCTTATGGACACATTCCGTCGCATCAGTGGATCAGTGGTGCGCTTGCCCGAAAACGAATGCATAGTCAAGGGCAAACCCAGTTATTCACAAACTTACTAGACAATCAACTTTTCAAAAGCTGCTTTTTCCCTCTATTCTCCTACTTATCTGTTATTTAAATTGATATGAAGAAAAGTGCAATTTCAATCAATTACAGCTTTCAAAGTCCTCTAGGAGGTCAACGAAAGCATTCTTCTCCACTGTTTCTTGTATTATAGTGCTAATGATAAGTAATTCCTTTGTTCCAGAAAAGTGCTTTCTGTTTTCCACCTTATTTGGACCAAAGTACAAGATGCACACTTAACTGAACTTACAACATCAATTAGACTAGTCTATGACTCTCTCTCTCTCTCTCTCTCTCTTGATCACTTTACTGAACTTACTGAACTTATATCACGATCACTGTGGTAATTGGTAAAGGAGAATAATCTCATATTACACAACAATCAGTTTAGATCCTAAAATCAAGCTAATCTAGATCCAAAAATCAAGTTAATTTAGATCCAAGAATCATGCTAATTTAGATCCGAAAATCAAGCTAATCAAGCTAATATGAGATTATTCTCCTTTAATTGGGCTTTTGGATTTATGCAAAAGGCTGGAATTTAAGAATAATCGACGAGCTGTTTGGCGTGGATTGGAGGTTGCTTGGGAATGCGGGTTCTATACGATGGTCGTGGAGTCGAATGCTTTGAAAGCTTTGAGAGCTATTTCAATTCCCAGCTAAGTGCTGATGGTAATCTTTTGCTCCAAATCCACAATCTTTGGATAAGTCATGGGTGTGTCATGGAAGTGTCGCATGACCTTCATTTGACAAGATATCAATTTGTGCTTCAAATGCACTCGAAAGGTTGCCATCGTTGCTGTAGAAGAGCTTCTTAACTTTTCATAGTTTTATCACTATGTACCAAAAAGAAAAGCAAATGATTACCATGAAATTATTAAAAAAAAACAAAGTGAATAAAGTAAAGCAGTTTTCTATTCCTAAAACATTGTTACTTTTTCCACTACCAATTTAGTTGATATACTTAGGCCCCGTTTGACACTCTTTTTTTCCCTCTTTTTTTTTTCAGTTTTAAAACTGAAAAAAAAGGAGCGTTTGGTAACCATTTTTTTTCAATTTAAAAAACCAGTTTTTAAACTGCAGAATAAAAAAAAAACTCCAAAAACTGGTTTTTTTTTTCACTTTTGGTTTTTTTTTTCGACCACCACCCTCCCACCGTCGGCAGCCACCTCAGGCGACCACTGCCGGAGACTGCCGGCCGGCAGCCACCTCCGGCCGCCGGCGACCACCAGCCGCCGGCAGCCACCGCCGGAGACTGTCGGCAGCCACCTCCGGCCGCCGGCGACCACCACCGGCAGCCACCTCCAGCCGCCGGCGACCACCGCCGGAGATTGCCGGCAGCTACCTCCGGCCGCCGGCCACCACCGCCGGTGACTGCCGGCAGCCACCTCCGGCCGTCGGCCACCACCACCACCACCGTCGACCACCGCTACGCCCCACCACCGCCACCGCAAACCACCAAAAAAAAAAGTCAAAATAAAAAGGGTTACCAAACACAAAAAAAAAAAACCTAAAAAAAAAAGGGGTTATCAAACACCCACTTGTTTTTATAAAAAAAAATAAAAATTAAGCTGCTCTTTAAAAAATTGCTCTTTAAAAACTGAAAACAAAAAAAAAAAATTTGTCAAACGAAGCCTTCAAACTAAAACCACTATCAAGTTACTTTTTGCAATAAACTTATCTTTTCCTACTTCGGTCCCTTACCACCAAACTTGTCTCTCACCATCAGCCACGATGTGGTAGGCGTCATTGTTTATAATTTGACTAATCCATAAATGTATCTACCAGAATCACAAAAATAAAAGAAAGAAGAAAAAAGAAAAGATTTATGCATTTTCTCACAACTCAAGCACTAATAGAGAAAAATGGAGACCACGTAGGATTTTCTTGTCACCTCTTTTTAGCCTCGACCCATTAGACTATTACCTTCGTCTCTATCTGTTATTTGATTTGGTCCATTTGGATGCTTCCATTAGATTGACAAAGTTAAAAATATTCGAACCTATTTTTGCTACATTTCAGACCGTGGATCTTAAGTTTTCTTTTTGACAAATGGAGTCTGTCTAGCCCTGAACGGAATGGCTCTTTAGAAAAGAGTTTGTCTCGCCCTAAATGGAATGGCTCTATTACTAACTATAGTATCTCCTTTTTCATGTTCCCAGCGGGGTAGTGTAGGTGCGATTGAAGTCAATACCGAAGGCCGTAGACCTTCTCTCTGAGTGGGACAGAGAACGTTTCCGGATGCCAACTTGTGAGAACTCAAGACCTGCTGCATCAGGTAACCGAAGAGTATAGAACTCCTCCTCACATGCACATTATTGGCAATGAATATGTGGAGTTCAACAGGTATCAACAAACCAAACGAGGCGCATGGAAAAGCCCTTTCCTCAGCTTTACAGATGTGAATTCTAATGTCATTTCACATGTAACCATTCAACATGCACATCAACCCAAGAAACAAAGCAAGACAGTTCGATGCGCACCCTTATAAAAATATTCGATTGTCCTTCAGAGCGAACTCAATTATTGAAAAACTGGACAAACAACTTTACAAAAGCTGCTCCCCCCCCCAATAGTCTCATACTGATCTTTTTGTTGAGATGAATGGATATGAAGTCCGACTTTTATGTCCGTGATGATTATATTATTTATTGCTCCCCATGCCTCGCAGGAGGTCCATCGCCAAGCTAATACATTCTTCTCAACTATTTCATATCGTATAACGATGGCTTCGTTTGTGCTCTGAAAGTGATCTTCTCTATTCTACCTTCTTGGACTAAAGTCTATTGAGGATAACTTTAAGTACTACTACTTTGTGCCTATAATATCTTGCTTGCTACGATATTAAGCAGAACAATCTCTCTCTCTCTCTCTCTCTCTCTCTAGCACGCATGTCGTGGGAAGCTTTCAAGGAAAGAATGAACTCTGCCTTGCAAGATCCAGCTTTTGGAGATGTAGTCTCCGTTCTTAGCATTGATGGAGGCGGCATAAGAGGAATTATTCCAGGAATAATCCTTGCATTCTTGGAGTCTGAGCTTCAGGTATGAAGGATTTGTAGCAACATATTATCACGATTTGTAGTTTTCTTACTATATGTTCCTAGTCTGTGTACTCAAAATGATGAATTTTGAACCTAATGCAGAAACTGGATGGAGAGGGTGCAAGAATCGCGGACTATTTTGATGTGATTGCTGGGACGAGTACTGGTGGGCTTGTGACTGCCATGCTGACTGCCCCAAATAAAAACAAACGCCCGAAGTTTTCTGCCAAGGACATCAAAAAATTCTATCTTGATCACTGCCCTAAGATTTTTCCTCAAGAGAGGTAATGACCTTGAAAAGAACATCATCCACAATTGGCGGATGCTTCTGCTACATATGGTTTGCCATATTAAATAAATGATGTCTTTAATTGGTTGGTGAATCAACAGCTATCCTGCAAGAGTGATCAACGCTCTATTAGGACCTAAATATGATGGCAAGCATCTCCATGAGATTGTGAAGGAAAACCTCAAGAAAACACGATTGAGTGAGACATTGACGAATGTTGTGATTCCAACATTTGACCTCAAGAAACTTCAACCAACAATTTTCTCTAGCTATCAGGTTAGAATATGTACCTTATCGTTTCTTTCTTATAGACTTGAAATATCTAACTTGCACTACAGTGGTATTCTGCACAACCAAGAAGGTGGTACAATGATAACACGCGTATATGTTTAATTACATGGTTAGGTGAGGGACAATCCAAGCTATGATGCCTTTCTCTCAGATATATGCATCGGAACTTCAGCTGCCCCAACTTTTCTTCCAGCGCACTACTTTAAGACCTATGATTCTTCTAAAAAAGAACGAGAGTTCAACCTTATCGATGGTGGTGTAGCCGCTAATAATCCAGTATGTTATCTATAAGCAAAAAAGATTACAACTTTAATCAAGTGATCAATAGTACTCTTTTTTCTCATGTTCATATCTTGGTTTTCAGACTTCGCTTGCTATTACTTTACTAATGAACGAGATGCATAGGGGAAATGCCGACTTCTCTCCCATGTTACCAAGAGAATACCATCATCGGCTTCAGGTTTTATCTTTAGGAACTGGTTCACCGAAAAATGAAGAGAAGTACTGTGCTGAGGAAGCGGCTAACTGGGGCATTCTAGGGTGGCTTACAAGTGGTGGTTCAGCCCCGTTACTCAACGTATTCACTCAAGCAAGTGATGATATGGTCGACTATCACACTTCTATGGTTTTCCAAGCGTTTGGATGTGGAGATAATTATCTTCGAATTCAGGTATGCCTAATTTTCACTATTCCAATGTGCAGTATAACAAATAGCACTACGATTTGGACTACAAAAATTACACGAAGTACTTGACTCGAAAACCTTGCAGGATGACTCGCTGACTGGTGTAGTGGCATCCCTAGATATTGCAACTGAAAAGAACCTGGAGGCTCTCGTCGAAATCGGCGAAGGGTTGTTAAAGAAACAAGTTACAAGGGTGAACTTAGAAACCGGTATTTGTGAGCCCTGTGATCAGGGCACAAATGAGGATGCTCTCATAAGGTCTGAACTTTGAACCTATTAATGTTTAACCCCCTAACTGACAAGAACTTCCAAAATGACTATGACCATTTTACTTCTTAAAGTATGAACCCATTTTCCCTTATGAACAGGAGTTGTTTTTGCTTTTGCAGGTTGGCTGAAACACTCTCCAGGAAGAAACTCACTCGTAAAGCTAGATCACCACCTAAAGAAACTCCGAAGTCCAACGGATTTTAAGAATAATTTGCATTTTTGCTTCTGGCCATTTGATATAAAATACGGTAGTTTTCGGGTGGTGAATTCACTCGTGGAGTTCTTCTTTTCATGCACTTGATTGAGTTTGGGCCATATGTATATCCGTCAGTGAAGCCACTAAAGAAAGTGGGAAATAAAACGACTCTGGCCATGTTTTATGTGATTTCTTTCTGGGTTTTGAATTATTTTCTTGCTTTGGCATGTTCATGTTGGAGTCAAATTCTAAGACACTTGAACAGCGGGGATATAGTCATGATTCAACGAGTCAAGTCCACATATTTTTTTCTTTTGTTCATGTCTAATCTTTTGGGTGGATCTGATTTACAAAATTAAGAGGTAAATTATGGCATGGAAGAAGATAGGTGCAACTACTTTTAGTGATGGTATTTAATTATTTTTGATAGTTTTTATAAACTGAAATAAAAAAAATGCCATTAAAAATTCTTGCTATAGGTGTTAACAAGTCACTATCTGTACGTAACTATCCAACCCTATCTATATATTTATATATTATTATATATAAAAAGCTAAACTCCTCGCTTAGAATTGTGACACGTAAGATTTTTAAAACTTTATATTTACGCCACATAAGCTTTTTTGAGTCTTCTCCAAGTGTCAAATCGGCTGTAACTTTCATTCTGAGAGACTCTCATTTTACTTGGACTCCTCACAAATTAATAGCAAAAGTAGGACACGTGTCCTAGCCAATGATAAAAACCCCATAAATCAATCTTTATCGACTACAAAACCATGACCTATCCTCATGCCTAGCTTTATCTTACGTGCTACACTATCAAGCATAGTGCAACAGCTTCTTTCTCAAGTGCCGTAACAAATTTGTATTCCCAGAACCTTCCAAATATGTCTTCTGTTTGGCACTAGCATCTGGCTATCAGTATCTGGTAAGCAGTAGCAGGTTGGTGGTTTCCCTAACATACGTGCATTCATAAATTCATATGATTACAGATACGGATTTGGCTTACCTTTACATTAGGCAATGGCTTACTATTGTTTGTTTTTTTTTTTGGTTGAAACTCTTCTGACAGGCTGCCAATATCTTTCAAACTTTTCTATTACTTTACCGGTGTATGAGTAAATATGATGTTGGCCATTTTAATTGTCTTTATACCATTCCTTTCTGTATAAACCTTATACATCTTTAAGCACACATGGGTACCATACAAAGTCTGATATTTGTCACGTGGGTAGAGTTTTAAATTTGGTCATCATCGCAGGGATCAATTTCTTTGAAGAAATTTGGCAACAAAACTTAAACTTATTTATCTATTTATGTATTTGTTTTGTCCTTAATTGTTTTAAGAAAAGTTCAGTTATTCATTCTACTAATTGGTCTGGAAATTCTCCCAATTAACATATTATGCTTTAAGTAGTGGTGAACAAAAAGTATAAGCAATGTACATGTACATCAATCGTTCTTGGTCAAAATGTAATTATCACAGGTTTTATTATCCTCTTATTCATCAAGGTTCCATAGCTTAATTAAGTCTAGCTCATGCATCCAGGTAGATAGTTTAATTAGGTCTTGCACGGACTGTACAGTGGTGGATGTACAGGACACTTTTCTGATAGAATCATTCTTAGTTTGTATAGGAGAGACGTCATAAATACTGTGATGTTAGAAAACATTTGGTGAGTTTTGTTTTATGACTTAGTAGTGTCTTTATAAGTTAATGCATCACGGTGAAATGCTCTTAAAGCTTCACAACAAGGTGAGCTAGAGTTACATTTCTTGTCATTAGCAAACCCTTCAATAGTATTTTGTCGTTGCATATGAAGTTCTAGCTATAGCCATCTTTAGTGACGTATATCCAGAGTGGTAGACGCGACACTTCTTTTCTTTAAATCTAAATGTCACTGCCACTATTATGCATGCAGTACAATATTTAGGTTGGTACAGTTTAATATGAGGTTTGTTTTGTGTTTTTGCCATCTTTTAGTTTGTTTGGATCGAGCCTCTTAAGTTTTTAGAAATTGATTAGAAGTTAAACTTTATACATATAACTTTAGGGTTAAATGCTCGCAAGGCTCGACAAAACTTACAGAGGTTATTGGACGAACAAATATTCCTTTGTAAGTTTAGATATACTGATAATTGCTTTACTTATAGTTCATTTATTTTTATTTGTAAGGATAAAAGAGTAAAAAGGGGGCTTCGTTGCTGATATCAAAGGTTTGGCCCTTAAAACTCACAAGAGGTAAAGTTAAATGAGTTATTTCTAAAAATCTTATCATCAAGATCTTTGGGAGACTAATTATTAAATGTCTGTTGTTCACTTTGAATTGCTCATGGTAAATATCGTGTTACTAATTCTATCCGTTTATGGGTATATAACCTCTATCAGATTGCGGGTATATAACTTCATTTCATAATTTTTCATTTATTTATGTTTTTAGAAGAATGAGAAAAGGTTAAAAACTCCAAACTATTTGTCTTTTAAGATTGCTAAAGGTAACTTTTGTGCAAATAATACGTGGTCATAAGTTTTACCAAGAGTTTGAAGTCTTATGCACCAATCTTTTAACAACATGTTACATTTAGTTTTGAACCATTTTTTTTTTTGAGATTGGATTACATGAGAGAATTAATGATTGGGAATAACTCATGACAAGCTAAGAATGAGTTTGAGAACTATAGGAAGTAGAAAGGGAGATAAGGTTTTAGACAACTTTTACCTCCAATAGAACTACAGACATTGTAATTGATACCAATACGGTGGATGTAATGTGACATACGTAGAAGTGATAGTTGAAAGTGGGTCGACGGTAACAATAAAGGTGCAGTGATAGTGTGCATGTGAATGGTAATTTTGATAGTGGTTGTGATGGTAATCGTGGCTAGGGTGGTGACTGTTGACAATGTGGAAGTATGATGTAGACGTTTAATTTCTGTTAACTGATGGCGGCAATATGAAGGCATTGCAAATGGTAGTGGTAAAACAAATATTGTAATAGCGACAATTACAAAGCCGATTGTAGAGATCAGTATATAACTATATAAAAACCGAGTTGCTCACTGGAATTCTCTGCTATATGGTTAGCTCTCAGGTGACATTGAATATGGACTTATGATGTCTTTAATATGATTATTAAGTTTATCTTAAATGTGGACTTCTAAACTTCTCTATTAAGTTTATCTTGAATGTGAAATTCTAATCTAACTTATTCATTAGTATTACAATTAATCAGGACTTCCCTCGCTTAAATTTGGACTTGACATCATATTATTCCCTGAATTTAAGGTACGCAGTGCAGCCCCTGCCTATTCAACTTCCATTGCACCTGTCTTTCTTCTTCTCTCTTTCTTTTACTCTTCTCACTCTCTCAGCATCTCTATGCCTGGCCTTTTTTCCTTCCTTCCTGCCAGATGAAGGTTCTTTGACCTTTCTTCTGTATCTCTTTCTGCAATCTGGCATAAATCCTTGAGGAGTCGAGAAGCAAGTCTTGGAAGCATCCATCTTGCATGCGCTAATTCTGAAGATTCCCAAGAGTATATATTTTGATCAATGTTAAATTTGCACATCAACGTCGTAAAGATTTAGGCTGATATTTTGAGGGCTATTAGTATGAACCAAAGTACCTTAAGGTGTAATGTTCCAGTGGAATACAAGAGTACCATTAGTGTCTACGAGAGTACCATTAATGGAATACAAGAGTACCATTAGTGTCTACAAGTCAGACGAAGCAGGTTTGCATCCTCTAATTTGTTTAGCATCTTCCTTGCCTGATTCATTATCCACAAATTCTAACTTGCATAGCTCACAAAATTATATGGATTCCAAGTCCATCCTGCCACTCCTAACCCAATTTGGTAGTTGGGATCATATACCGCACTGGAGTTATTGCAAACTTTCTTTTATTTTCAGTTGTAATACAACATAGATTGTTGATTTTCTTGGATTAAGGATCGTACCGAGGTTGCTTGAGTATGTAGCTGTTAATGGCTGTTATGGATTTTGTCGTTCAATAATTTTATCAACAGATTCTGGACTACCGGCACTTAATTTCTTAAAATTGCTAGAACTCTATGTTTCTTTTATAGTATTCTTTGATTTGTATGCCGACCTTATACGATATAGAAAGTCTTTGAACTATCTGGAAAGAAAAAGGGTCACGACTTCTGTTTATTATCTGCAAGTTATTATCATGTAAAATACTAATAACTTGGTTGCTTATGGATCCTATAAGGGTGAGCCTACGCCCCTCTATATTTGTTTGTTGCTAAAGTTACGTATATCAAAAGCAATATCAGATAAGTGACAATTACATTTTAAAAGTGCTTAAAATTTTTTTGTATAGTATACAACCACAAGCATGCAGCTTATTAATTATCAACATCGTCTCTAAAGATGTGTTTTGTTTCCGGCTAAATTTGACATTTAGCGGTTAGTTTATGAAATGGATATTTCTATGGAGAATCGTATTATCGATGACTATTTTACCACTTTCAATATTGGATCATTAGCCTTTAAGACATATAGAATGCCTTAGGTTGTGGCTAAGCCTAATCTGATTAGAGTTCAAAATAGTGTTTGTTTTGGTTTGGTTTGAAACTAGAATTGTAAGTTCCTGTGCAATTCACTTATTTTTTACGTGGCTTGGCTTTCTTAGTCTGAATTGACGAAAATAGAGAATTGTCATATAAGCAGTGTCTGTAAATCGATGACCAAAACCAAGGTTGAAATAGAATTGTCATATAAGCAGTCTCTGCAAATCGATAACCAAAACCAAGGTTTAATATTTCATTCTCTAGAAGTTACTACTAAACGTTTTAACACTACAAATTTTACTACATATGTGGCACTAGCTGGAATACAACTCATATATGGTGAAGTTAAAACACATCCAAAAGTGTATGCAACACTACTATGTAGTCTTAATTTGGCATATGAAGGTAACAATGCTAATAGGATTATTAGACTGCAAGCACATTACTATGTTTATAATCCAGACATCATTCATATTTTAGAACATTTATGCTTGAACTTTTGATCATATCCAGACACATAGGATTTTTGGAGCTCTATCTTTGCGACAAGTAGGACTTTTTAAGAACCTTCTCCTTTTGCCACGTAAGCTTCAACTTTGTATGTGGTAGTCCTCTAACTTAATTGGTCTCTTTATTTAGAGTCGAACTCTTTTGAATTAGACTTGTAAAATTCAAGAATCCTATTTGTTTTGGTATTCTTTTCCTTTTCTATTCTAATTAGCTCTTTATTATTAAAAAATTCGTAGGTATAATTTATCTAATATTGTTAAACTTTATAAAACTAATAAACTAATAATACACCTTCTAAAACTCTACCTCATCAATATAATTATACATTAGGCCTTAATTTTGATTATTAAAATCTCAAAAATACTTAAAAATAACAATATAAAATCTCAAAAATGTAAAATATGAAAATCATATCCTACTTACTAATTCTTTAATATAATCATTGGCCCGACTTTTGTAAATCTTATAAAATTAAAAAATTAAATCTACTTCTTTTAAAGCTCTACATAATCTAAAAAGGCTTCAATTTGAACTACTAACTTCTTAAAAACACTTAAAACAAATTAAAAAAGCTCAAAAATATAAATAAAATCTCGCAAATGTAAACAACAAAAATCATTTATGAAATTAATCATTAATCTTTACAAATTAAAAAGTAAGCTTTTCTTAGAGTATATTTCCTTTCTTACCTCTTTTTGTTATGCAAAACATCATTCTATTTGTTTTGGTGTTTTTTTCTTTTTTCACTCATTAATACTGACTATGTTTTGTTATAAAAAAATTCGTAGGTAATTAGTCCAATTTTCTTAAATCTTACTGAACTAGAAAAACCAATTCTAAAAATCTATCTAATTTGGATCTGTACATATTAGGGCTTTAACTTTGACTGTTAGCATCTCAAAAATACTTTCAAATAGCAAAATAAAGTCTCGCAAAAGTAAAATACGAAGAATCATGTATAACATCTTATAAGCACTTTAAAATAAACCATACACTGTAACGTACAAAAATCATGTATAGATATTAAGGCTTAATACCTCAGAAGTTAAAAGTACGTGTTTTTTTTTTTTTTTTTGCATTTTTCCCCTTCACTTATGTAAAAGATCATCCCATTTCAGAAAGTAAAAAGAAACTTAAATCTTGCAAGATCCATTTTGAATGTTGCTTCGGAATTGAGAATCAATCCTATCTCATATCTCAAACGCCAATAGTAGATGTTACATAAGTATTTTAACTTTTTTAAATGGTTAGTAGGCTTTGAATTGGTACAATTTAGTCCATTAACGTAAGGAAAGAATTTTTGGCTAGCAAGTGGTGCTATAACTCTTCATATAAATATGATCAATGATGTAGAGTTGGTGACATTGAAAAATAACACTAAACTTTGGCATTAATTGTCCTATAAAGATGTCACCGATCATAATTAAAAACCTCTATTTAGCATTGCATGAAAAGTCGTAATCGGCTACAACTTGAATTGAAGCCAAATTCTATTTTTTGTATAGATATATCCATTGTATTGTGGTTGATGATTAACTGATCTCTTGACTCTTAAATTTTCTATGCTTTCTTCATGGAATGCTACAACTGGTAGTGTAATTATAGTGTTGGTAGGTATCACGAGCAGTGGCAGTTGTGGAGGCATAGGTAATGGTTGCGGTGATGATAGTTTTGGTGACAATAACGATGGTTGCTATAATAGTAGTGGTAGTGGTAGCACTAAGGTGGAGGATGCAGTAGTACAATATCGGTAATTAAAATGATGTAATAAACCAGAAGTAGAATTGATGTTGCATATGAAATTTTGGACTAGGAACTCATAAATATTTCTTCAAGACTAGCCTCTTTCGATATTATTCTTGTGCCCAGGTAGAACAATGAGTGAGTGGACGTTGTTGTGACATTGAGGGTGGTTGCGATGGTACAAGTGGCACGTATTTATGGCAATGGTAATGCGGGTAGTGATAATTGTGTGCAATAGCGACAATGATAGTGGCGACGGTGATGGTATATTGGTGGCGGTAGTTATGGTAATGGTAGCAAGATGGTTGTGACATTAGTAGTGTCGTCGGGTTGCTGTGCACGTGGCAACGATAATTATAGAAGTGGTATTGGAGATTAACATTGGAGTAATGAATGGTGATGTGCTTTATTCACTAAATGGTAGAGCTATGTACTTTATTCAATCTGTATATTTTAACATTAATGTTATTAATAATTTTGAGTATAAAAAAGAAATTTTGAACGATCGCAAAACTTTATGGAAATGTAATTTAACTATAATTTTCTACTTATGTCTTACCCACCAAATTTCACAAATCTTAACTTAAAGCCAATAAAAAAATTATAAGAAACCAAGTATTAGTTTTCTACTTTTTGTACATTCGTAAGAACGATAAGATAGACATGAACAAAAACTCTGTTTGACATTTCTTTTACTCAAATCATATAGTAAAATATTATTTTTAACAATACATGTTAATTTTGTTTTCTCCATTTGGGTGTGAATAGCCTCACTCATAGCGTATTAGGTGATCCTGATATGAGTATGCAAATGATATTTACTAGATTCTATTATATAAAAATTAAAGGAAGATATAAGGAACTTGAAAAGTAACATGTTAGTGAAAACTAAATATATTAATACTTTGATGGTAATTTTAGATACATTGATATAATCTATTAACATAGTAATACACTGGAATGAGATACATCGTCAGTATTTTACAAAGTTGTTATCAATATGATTCTAATCATTCTAAGTAGATGTTTAGTTGATTCATGAAATATATAGTGATGTCAATTATTATGATTTATAATGTTTACATGCATTAACTCGGTGAAGGTCACTCTATTTTTTTTTGTAATTTAAAATATTATCGACTATGTTATAATATATGATTGACGAGAAAACTCAGTTGCACCTTAATCCAACCAAATTACATATCTACCCGTGCATTTGCACGGGTCCATTAGCTAGTATATGGTAATTCAAGAGACAACCTATCACTGTTCTTGATAACCATAATCTATATTATATTATAACCTATATAAGTACGAATAGTGTAAATCATTTCTGGATGATTATGTCTTCCGTTAATTACGCCAATAACAATCATACCCTCCATTTATGACTCCTTTTAAAATTTGATTAAAACTAAATGAACATTGGATAATGAACATGTTCTAAATATTGGAATTGAAAAGTCCCATGACGAAGAAAAACAAATCAAAGAAATTCCTTTATTACTCCATTTCTAATTTGGTTGAACTGAAATAAATATTGAATAATGAATGTTCTCTAAATATTGGGTAACGAGAATTGTGATATATTTTCTTTTTCTTGCATTTTTTGGGTTAGTAAACAATTAAATAATTGTAAAACTAAAAAATAAAAACAAAACAAAAAAATGAAATACATGAAAATCAGTTAAGAAACAAAAAAATTATTGAAAAAAACAGAAAAAATGAGAAACAAGGTAAATATGCATCCAAAATTTAAAAAAAAAAGAAACAAGCTTAAATACGGCGCAAATTAACAACTTTATATATAAGTTGTACTACTCTTTAAAACAAGATTACTGACTATTGAAAATAGAGAAGAACCATGGTACTAAGCATACAAAAGATGCTGCAATAGTCACTATCACAGAAAAAGGACGGGCTTGTAAGGATGATAAATGTGAACTTCCAATATCTTATGAATTAAGGTAAACTAGGAAAATTAAGAATATTTATTTATTTTAACCAAAATATTGTTGATTCAATGATATTGATAAAAACAGTTATATGCTGAAGTGAAGCTGATTGTAATTGGAGACATTCAACAGGCATTCCATAATATTGTTTGACGCAACCAAAATGTTAATTGAATGTCCAGTCTCAAAATTGATACAATCAAAGAAGGTATACAAATTCATAACTCTATGCCTTGTAAAAATTTAGGAAATAACAACGTCTAACACTAAAAATTACATACATAATGGAAAGAACCTTGAGAAAATAGAAGGGAACGAATTCAGATTCATCATTAGGATGAAAAAAAGGCTGAAAATGAGCATATGAAGTTCAAGTCTATTACCCAACAAAAGAAAATGATGGAAACTATCTAATGACAGCTGAAAATTCAGTGCGTAAAAAAGACGATCACTTTAATGAAGGTTAAGATGATATTATATAATAAAGTAAAACTACATCTTCTTATTCTAATGCTAAAAGCTGAAAGCTTACTGCTTGCATCATGATCGACTCTCATAACACAAGATTTATTGATTTTATGCACATTCACTGCATCTTATTAATAAAATCAGAAACGTAGATTAATCATAATATTCCTATGTATTGTTTTGTGTATAATTCATTTATATACACATGCATAGTAATTGTCCATATTATGAGTGTTCGTTTGTCGTTTGGACACATATAATGTTTCAAATAACTTTTCATTGATTGTTCGCTAAAAAACCCCTTCCTCTTTTGGTGTTTAAAGAGAAAAGAAACTGGCCTCCTCCCTCAACGCCATAATTTGTAAACTTATTTGTTTAAACCAAAAAGAAAAAGAAAAAGAAAAAAATTATCTTTCAATAGAATTTTTTTAAAATAAATAATAAAATCTTTATTTTTGTCTTCTCGTGATGAATAGAAAAAAAAAAGTAGAAAGCTCACAGAACCAAACTAACACAACAATAAAATGATGAAAATTATAAATCTTAACTGTATACCATAAACCAATATAACATATTACAAAAACAAAGACGTAGATTGTTTCTTTTAGTTTCTTCATTTACTTTTCTTTTTAGCAGTAACATCAAATACTTCTTTAATCTAGAAGCTTGCAAAGAAGATTTCAAATTGATCACAATTGCAAACATCAAATACACATTTCTTCTAGAACAAGTCACAAAAAAATAAGAAAATAATTGAATTATATTATTTGATAAAAAAAGTTAATTATATCACCTAAAAAATTACTCCCGACCACGTTCACGTGCAATGCACGTGGTCCATACTAGTATACTTAAAAATACTCAATTTTCTAAGTTTAACTACTTTGCTATTATAAATAAGGAACACTCCCTTGATAAGCAACTCGTGGGCGATTAGTCTATCAACTATTTCACTTGATGGATAATCCTTTAAGCTCATCAAACGTGGATACTATAATCCATCCATTATTCAAAAACAGATGGAAATAACACCGTGTCACATATATTGGACCTACAAAAAATAGATAACCACCTTTGAGATCCTTAAAAAAAGCCCAAAAAATATACATGCTATTGCTTGTCATAGAGCCTCTCAAAACAATTACACTCTTCTAATTTGGACGCAATACCAATATACTAACCAAACATATATGTTTGTCTCCTATTATGTGTGTGTATGGATAAACATTTTCAAAATGATTCACTGACTTCCATACACATCTTTACACTTCCCAATTTAATTTCTTTTTAATTTCTTATATCTTTGGTATAAAAGTGTATGTATGCCCCTATCCAGTCATGGTGAACGCCACCCCAGAACTTCAAAAGCCCAAAAACTCTTCCTAATTCTGTACAAATTTCTCTTAAACACATAAGAAACTAAGAATGACCTGCAAATTACTTTTGACCTCCTTTATCAATGTTGAAGTGGAGGTTGATGTCGTCCTGCCAAATGTTTGCTATGCCGAGTTCCTCCTATTAATACTAGATCATACTTACATTCACAGTCTTAGCAATTCGATAAAAAATGGTGGAGGTAACGGCTATGGAGTGAGGGTGGGGATTTGGCGGAGGCTTGAGTCGTGGTGGCTTGATTCAGTGTGGCCGGTGAAATCAAAGTGGTGTCCATTTTTCTTAGGGCGATGTTCATTTACATTTTTGTCGCCCAACATCCAAGTGAGTCGCGTGAGGACTTGGTCGACATGAGTTGTAGTTTAGGGATGTACTTATAACAAATGGTTAGTTGAGGGGGTGTGTTAACGTATTTTACCTTACTATTATTTGAGAATTTTTCCATGTATAAGAGTTTGAACTCATGCTTCTTCTTTTTCTTTTTTCTCTACTGGAATGACCATCACCGCAAACAATAAAAAGAAAACAAACATCTCGCAGTGAAGACCCAAAGAATCAATTCATGGTGGAAATCTTTTCCTAGTATGAAATCACTTCGAGTTCAAGTTACTAGTGAATCTTTCCGTCACAATAAACTCTCTGGCTATTGAAGGAGTGGTAGCTCTATTTGGTAATGTTTATTTTTTCAGTTTTATAAACTGAAAAAAATAAATGCGTTTGACACACAGTTTTCATTTTTTTCCCCTCCAGTTTTGAAACCAGCTTTTAAAACAGGGCTGTTTTTTAAAACTCTCATTTAGGAGTTTTGGATTTTCAGTTTTGATTTTAATTTTGAAACCACCACCACAGCCACCGCCTACCACTGTCGGCGACATCCGGTCACCGGAGCCTGCCGGCAGCCGCCGCCAGCCACCGCCAGCGACCACCGCCGGCCACCGCCACGTCCCCACCACCACAAACCACCACCAAAGAAAAAACTCAAAATAAAACTGAGTAATCCAACATCCAAAAGAAAAAAATTCAAAATAAAAATGAGTAATAAAACACATATTTGTTTTTATAATAAATAAATAAATAATAAACTTGTTTTTGTTTTCTTTTTTTTGAAAACAAAAAACTAAAACTGAAAGTGATTTCAAACACTACCTTAAAAGTCACCTGTCGATAATATAATTTTTCTCGGATACATCTCCTTGACTAGCAAAGGAGATTAACCAACAACTCTGCAAAAGAAAGAGGAACAAATCTCATGTTGAAAGACAAACAACTCTTCTATCGAGAGACTTCACAAAATCATCAAACGAAATCCCAAATATCATGAAGAGCAATCATCTTCACCCTTGCGGCAATGAAGCCAACAAGGATCTGCAAATGGTCGTCGGTGGATTACTGCCAGAGAAGTTTCGTCGGGTGACGGATTTGGTCTGACCCATGATGGGGTTGCAAATTATCGCCATGGGTCTGAAGCTTTTGAGCATCCTTCCTCTAGATACTATCTGTGTCATCCGAAGACCATGCCAAGCTCCTCCATGGACAGAGACTGCCTACAGAGCACGCAGGTCAATCGGAGAGAATGAGAGCAATTGTATTAGGGGGCCATGGAGGCTTAAGATGGTATTGGGGGGGGGGGGGAGGTTTTTCTTCATTTTTCTGAAGTAAATAGGGGAGGGGCGAACTCAAGTTCCTCAAGACCGGACCTTCTGAGTTACTAGTTTTGATCCCGTGCATTGCACACGGGAACAATAACCACGGGAATAATAACTATCAAAATACTTATTGAGAAATCACGTATTTGTATGTCTAATAACAACTACAAAATTGGTAGTGATAATAAGATAATCAAAATTTTATTTTTACCTTTTTAAAGGAGTTCTCCTTCCAATTTTTAGGGGTAGAAATGAACTTGAGTAATGATTGTTCCTTTTAGTGACAAATGAAGATGAGAAATAGTATTTGAAATAATAGAAATAGTTTCTTCTAACTAATAGCAATTACAGCGGTAGTATTAATAATAATAACCCGTGCGTTGAGATTGTGTTACTCAAGACAATAAAGAAAAGAGTAACAGAACATAATAAATGATTGAAAAAAAGAGAGAGAGCGTAAACTATATATAAAACTTGTAATAAATAAAAGGAATGAGGTTACGGTAGTTTAAGAGAAAGACTTATGGAGAATATTGTGTTTTCCTAAACAATAAAGAAGATTTAAGACTAAAAATATATATATAGAGAACTACTTTTGTCAAAATCTAGGAATTAATAGAATTGTAAAGATATAAATAAAATTTTCAGGTAACAGTACATATGGTCCCTAAACTTTTCTCAATTCTCACATATAGTCCCTGTATTTTAAAAATGGTAAGATCAGTCCCCATACTTTTTAAATTTGCCCACTAAAGTCCTTTTCCACATGGCTGTCTGTTTTCAGCCGTTAATGTGACTCTTGGTGGGGGGGGGGGGGTATTTTCGTCCCTTCGCCTTCGCCTCATCGGTTTCCCTCCAAAATAAACTAGTTGCTTCCCTCTTTCCCTCCAAAATACTTCCACACTCGTCGACTAACAACCCATCCCCTGGAACTAAGCCAGCTCGTGGCCATAGCTGCAAATATATGGAAGCTCGATACTTTTGTGGAGTGAGTGCAAAGTTGCGCACTTCATGGACAAACCTCAATCCAGGAAGGAGGTTTTATGTTTGCGAGATCAATGGGGTAAACTTATGTTTTGATATTCTTTCTTTTTTTCTTAATGAATTGATTTTTTTGTTTTATTTGTAGCTTTAAAGATGGGTTAACTGTAATGCACACCAACTGTTTGTAGAATGGCTCATGTGGATACTTTGAGTGGTATGATCCCCCTATATGCTGTAGATCATGTCAAATAATTCCTGGGCTCTTGCGAAAGACTAAACACATGGAAGCTCAGATTACAAGGTGCAATCAAAGGGAGAAGAAGCTTTGGATGGCCTTAGTCTTGTCATATCTGATGGCACTGGTGTGTTGGTGTCTAATGTAATGCCTAAGTGTGTTCATGTAGTCTAGTTATTGTGTACCCAAATGGCATTGTAAATTATGGACTCCAGTTTGTTCTGATGTAAGCAGATGGCCTAATGTTAATGCAATGGACTCCAGGTTGTTTTGATGCAATGTGACTGAAATGAGTTACTTTTATGCAATGGGAAGTGAAATGCAGTACATACACAAAAGACATAACTCAATGAGCAATGACAACATCAAACAACATAAAAAAGGCACCACCTGTATTACCAATAACAAACTACCAAATTCTTACATAAAAAACTCATACTGTTTTTAAAGTTCCAATCAAGCTCATGATTACCAATCAAGGTAACAAGTGATTACATAAAGACACAATAGAAAACATAAAGTTCTAATCACACTCAACTATACCAACATATCCATTTCATTTTCTAAACACATAACCATTAATTCTTATGATTCCTCTTCTTGGTAGGGGTAGCAACTTGACTTCTTGTAAGAACCCTAGTGGGAGTGGCAACTTGACTTCTTGTCACCACCCTAGTAGCTGTAGGAGAGTGAGTAGTAGCAAGAACATTGACAGTGGGAGGCTTGGATGGAGTAGCAGCCTTGCTTCTTGTCACTTCCCTAGCAGGAGGAGAGCTATCAAGAACACATATTCTGGAACTGGCAGACTTGGCTGGAGTTGCAGCCTTGCTTCTTGTCACTACCCTAGTAGGAGAAGAGCTATCAACAACAGTGGCACTGAAACTTGCACATTTGGATGGAGTTGCAGCCTGGCTTCTTGTCACTACCCTAGCAGGAGTAGCAAGAGGTATAGGGGTTGTGGGAGTAACGGCAGCAGGAACACTGACACTGGCAGACTTGGATGAGGTAGCATCTTGGCACCTTGCACCCATAACCAATCTTGCATTTGCCTTTTTCCTCTCAAGTATGCCATTCTTCAATGATGCAGATTCTTGGCCAGTCACCTTTACAACCATATGTTCACTGTGTTGTTCTTGAGTAGCCACAACATTTGTATCTACTTGATCATTTCTTGCTCCCATCTTCTGTGCTCTTGTTGCTTTTGCATTTTTCATCTTCTGTGCAATCAAGCTCTTCCTCCTGGAATCTTTCTTTTGTGTTCTTTCACTGCCATCCACATTCACAGTACTTGGGCTTTGATGTGTATTAACCTGTTTAAAGATGCCAAAAATACAAGGGAAGTTACCATACTGTAAACAAATTGGATAGGGTTACAGTCATTGACCTAAGAAAAACAAACTCACAGATAAATCCTGAGTTTTTCCTTCATGCCTTTGACCTGCATCAACATCCTAAGTTCTTCCTTCATTTCTCCTGACCTATTTATAGATGCCAAAGTACATGTGAAGTTAACCCTTTAGCATTGTTGTTGCATCAACACATATGTGAAGTTAACATATTGTAAGATATACTCACAGGTAACTTCTCTGGCCTCCCTGCTTGTCTTTGTCTTGCATCAACACATATGGCAAGTACATTGTCCACAGTTGATTCAGCGAGAGCAGTTGCTTTTTGGGTCACACTTCCCTGTCCCTTGCATGTTCTTTGGTTGTGGCCATACTTCCCACACTTACCACAAGTCATTCTCACTCTTTTTCTACTTAGCCTAGTAGCACCTTTAGGGTCATCTTCATCCCTTCTCCTAACCTTTCTTGGCCTTCCTGGTTGAGTATGATGAATTGGGGGAAAAAGTTCAGGCTTACCACTAGACTCCCAAAGGTCTGGACCATTGATTGGGTGGATGAGGTTCTCATATATCTTAATCTGAGTCTCTCTTTTGTAACAATCATGCACCCATTCCTCTGGTCTCATCCCCTTGTTTCTGCCATTTGCCTCATCAGAGTATATGGCAGAAATAGCATGAGGGCAAGGGATGCCACTGAGGTCCCATCTTCTACATATGCAAGTCATCTCTCTCAAATTCACAACATACTGAGCACTAAAAGGACATCTAAGCTGGTACTCATATCCCCCATTCCAGGTGCTAATACACTCATTTGACCTAGCCTTGTTCTTCTCAACTATTTCCTGAATATGAGGTGTATTCCTCCCATTGTGCTTCTTCACCTCATCTATTTTCTTGTACATTCTTTTCATTAGAAGAACTCTAATCCCTTCAAGCATGGTCAAAATAAGTTTATCCCTAGTTTCCAAAATGAAGCTATTAAATTGCTCACAGTAATTATTCAATAGCTTATCACATTTAGGAAAAGTAGAAAAATGAGCCCTGCTCTAGTGCTTGGGGCTAACATTCATTAGCCATTGATAAGCTGCTGAGTCATCCTTTTTCAAGTTCTCCATTATTCTATTAAAGTACTCCACTACAGATGATTTGCTTGCATTTTGCATATAATCTTTCAGCTTCTGTCCCTTGAACAACTTGCTATAATTTTTGTACATGTGCAATAAGCAAAATCTGTGCTTAGCATCTGGAAATACATCTTGCATTGCTAGAACCAAACCCTTCATTTAAACATATTTTCAAATTAGAATTGGATAACACTAATAGTTCATGAAAATCATTATCAATATATAAGGTTTTTTGTAATTTACCTTTTGCCTATCTGATATGAATGTCCATTCATGCTGATTTTGGTTCCCAATGCCAATGTCCCTCCCAAGCAGTCCCATAAACCATGTCCATGAACTCTTATTCTCTGCCTCCACTACTGCATATGTAATTAGGAACATGCAATTATCTGCATCTATCCCAACAGAAAATAATAACTGTGAGGGGAAATGACCCTTCAGAAAACACCCATCCAATCCAATGAATGGCCTGTAGTGTTTGAACCCTACCTTGCATGCCCTTAGACAAACATATAACCTCTGAGACCTATACTGATTTTCACCCTCCTCTATCTTCTTAACCACCGTTGTAGTATCTGGATTGGTTCTACAAACCTCATTATAGTAATCCCATATTCTTCTGTACTGCTCCAATGGCTCCCATTGATCTCATCTAATGCCTTCCTTTTAGCCCTGTAAGCTTGATGTTTGCTTACACCAAGCGTGAACTCATTTCTGGCAGCATCTTTCAAAGCAGGCATTGGCAAACTTGGGTCTGACCTAATCCTCTCCATGTAAGTCTTTGACAACTACTTATAAGTGGCCCTCCTGTGGTAGTAAAGGGTAGGGCAATAATGGTCTTTAAAATATGTTTTAACCTGCCATTTGTGGACCCCTGCCTCTTAGACCCATATAATGTCCACTTACAGTGCTCACTTCCAATGCATATTGCCCTCACCCTAACCTTGTCATTTTTTACAAACTCTATCTCTCTTCTCTGCCATATAGCATACTCTTTAATTGCCTCCTTGAATTCTTCCCTGCTAGCAAACAACATCCCCACTTGAAACTCTGGATCTTTCATGTCTCTATCAAGCATAAATTGTGCATACCTAACCCTGCTAGCTTCCTCATCAGAGTCAGATGGCAGACTCCTTAACTCATCTGACAAGTCATAGTGCTCATCCCTTCCCTCTTTTGGTGCCTCAATCACCCCTAGGTCATGAACTGTGTCAATCATCTTTTGCTTACCTCTATCACTCTGTGCAGCACCAACCAATTCAATAGTTGAACCCCTGTTTCCATCATTAGGTATGTCTTCCTCAATAAAGTCAGAGTCACTGTCCTTAAAGTGGCCATATCCTACATCAGCCTCACTATCAGCTTGACTACCATCTTCACTGTCATCTTCATCACCATCTCCAGTCAAATCTTCATCAACATCTTCACTGCCATCATCACCATCTTCATCCCCAGCTTCAGAACTATCTTACCTACCATCTTCAGTACCACCTTCATTACCATCTAACCTACCATCTACACCAGTTTGCTTCCCTGTTTGCTGAGTTTCAGGTACAGTTTCCCTCAAAGGGCCAACTTGTTCATTTACCATAGCTTGACTTTGAGTACCATCAAACAGCCCCTCTAACTGACTACCATTTACATTCATCACATCCTGTGATACCAAAAACCCCCTCTCATCTGTCATCCCCACTAATGTAAGGTCATCAATAGTATCACCAATTAATGTTTCCCCTAGTTCAATGTAAACCTCTTTCACAGTATTAGGACCAACATACACTATCATATCTCTAATATCAGCATCATTCTTTAACCTTCTCAGCCCCTCATCTAAAGCCATACAAGGTACTCTATAGTGGAAATAACATTTTCCCTTATAACCATCTTCTTCCACCATTGTAACAACCTCTTGTACTGAAAATAAATCTACATGACAAGTGTCATAGCTATCTAGAACCCTACCTACGTATTCCATTACTGGGACGTACACAAAGTGTCCCCATGGTGCAACTCAAGAGTAAAATAATCAGACCCATTCACTGCACCAACAATTAAATTATGCTTAATTTAATCAGATCCAATTCACACTACAGACAACACACTGACCATATAATATACATTATTCAATTTCCATGGAAAAAACCATATAGAACTACATCAGTGTATAAGTACATTCAAATTGGTATATAAGAATGAAATTCAACAATAGACAACATCACTTTATCAAACTCAAAGCAATTTCGTAGTCAATATTGGAATATACGTATAGAACAAAAAACCTAAAAAGCAACAATGTCCCATATATCAATACAAAGTAACAATGTCGCATGATTAAAGCAATAAAGCATCAAAAGTCTGAACAACATACTGTACAACGCAACATTGCCGAGATTGACACCCCTTTGCCGCTTTTGCCTAGTCGTGTTGCTTTGGTTTCTATATTGCTTCGATTTCGATACTCATGGAATCACAATCAAACAAAATACCTAAAACAGTCAATAAAATCCCAAATTAAACCCTAATTGATACTTAAGTCCATAATCAAACAGTAATCGATCAACAATGAAGCCTTAATTCGTACCTAATCGCTTGCTCTTACTCACCAATATTCAACTCCCTCTCTACTTTGACAATATGTGCTATAGGGCTAATTTTGGAGGGAAACCGATGAGGCGAAGCGGAAGGGACGAAAATACCGCCACCAAAGTCACATTAACGGCTGAAAACAGATGGCAGTGTAGAAAAGGACTTCAGTGGGTAAATTTAAAAAGTATGGGGGACTGATCTTACCATTTTTAAAATATAGGGACTATATGTGAGAATTGGAAAAAGTTTAGGGACCATTTGTGCTTTTACCTCTAAAATTTTTGAGTAGACATGGTGGCATAGAAGATAGAAAAAATTTAAAATCTATATAATTGGTAAAATTTTAAATGGAAAGAAGGAATTCAAATTAAATTGTGTGTGTGTGAGAGAGAGAGAGAGAAAGAGAGAGAGAGAGAGAGAGAGAGAGAGAGAGAGAGAATTAATCCAAATCATTATTATAAACTAAGTAAATTTAAAATATTTTAAAAATTCAAAACAAAAAAGTTCATATGTCGAACTAAGAAAGTGTCCAAGTAAGCGATGACCGGAGAACATTCTCTCAGTTTTAGCTTTCATACATATATAATTAGATTTATCAGACATTGGTACATTTGTAAAATTGTGCACTTTGTGATTTTGGTTAAAGAATCACAATTGTAAAGTGCAATTAGCAATTATAAAATAATATCAGCACTTTTAATATCATAATGACGGGGATAATATCACGATTCAATGAGTAAGGTGCACATATTGTTTCCTTTTGCTGATTTCTAATCTTTATTGTACACCTGATTGGCGTAACCAGTATAGAAATGTTCGGTGATTCAAGAGGCAATCTATGGTTATGCATGATAACCATAATTTACTGAGCAAATGCTCAACTTTCAAAGTAGTATTAGTATACTGTGCTTCAAGTATTTTTCCGTGTACTAGAGTGAGAACTCATTTTTCTATGTACCGGAGTCAGAACTCGTATTTCCTCAAGACAGAATTTTGTAAAAAAAAATTAGTAGACTGCGATTTTGGCTCAGAAGTCGCAATTATAAGGTGCGGTTATCGTTATGATCATTGCAGTGCTTTTTAGAGGCAAATTTGAGAAATCACATTCTCTATCTGCAATCGTAATTTAGGGCAAAGTCATAGTTTCCTTTGACATTTATAAAACCTCTACTGTTTGAAAACAAATTACAACACTTGAGGCCTTGGAGAAATATGGGTTTGAAATCCAAGTACATGGGGAAAAAACTCAGAATAATTCAGTAGGATGGTAACGTATTAATATACAACTGATCACTCTTTTGTTACTATTAAAAATGTCTCTATCGATCTCCTCGTTAACTTTGGAAATTACACTTGTTTTGAACAAGGCCGAATTCTTTATCAGTTCACATTTATGCTAGGATAACAAGGGCATGTTTGATTCAGTCCTCGACGCGAGCCGCGGATATGCAATACATTCTTTGTCCCGACTACAATTCCAAATCTCGATTCCAGACGTGCACCCTTAATTAATCGGATGCCCATTTGAAAAGTAATTAAATGCATATATATATGTGCGCCTAGTTGCCCGATTCTAGAGAAGCATACTCATTCTTTCCAGCGACTCGTGACCTAGCTATATTCTTTTATGTCTTGAGGGGAGTAGTGTCCCTCTTCAGGGTGATTGTCACAACTCAAACCCGCTGTGAGTTCTACTCGACTCATGGGTGACCGGCCGCAGGACTATGTGACGGATCTCATGGGTACAACTTATGATTAAGAAATAATCTCTAAGCACAATTAGAACATATATTGAAAATGTTCAGCTAAAATACAAGTAAGAATCCCATTACTGCTAACTACCAATTGTAATGCTCATAAGTTGGACCACACTTGTCTGAAAAAAGGGGGACACAGTATGGTACAATATAAAGGAGCCAGAGGACTTTTATTCCATGTTATTTGACTGCTTGTTATCAAAGTCTAAAACTGATTATAGAAGATAAAGATATAGCCTGCATTCAATGTAGATTTGTTCAATATTTAAAAAACGATTTTTTTCTTAAAGTAAATATCCCTATTTTTCTCAACTAACTTGTGTACCTTGTCTTCCCTTACTCTATATTAATCTTTTCTGGAATCATCTCTCACATCAAAAATTTTCCTTTTTCATTTCCTATTTTCCTTTGAAATTTGTGACTTGACCAACTTAAAAATTGGAGCTTAAAAATGAAACTGAAAAGAAAATGCATTTACAAGTTCTCTTAGTGTACATTCAAGATAGCCAAAAGTCACATCTCCTGTATATGTATCCATCACCATCATCAAAACTGAGTTTTTATGTGTGTCATGTTAGGTTTTTTGAGTTCGTTCATTTGATTCTTATTTTTAAAGATACAGTATCATAACTTCTAAGTCCTTCCGTTCTGCAATATTTTGTTGTACGTATACTAATTCCAACTCCTTCTTATCAAACAGTTTACTTTTTACAATCCCTCGTGGGTTACAAATTTTAAGCTTTTGTTGATATCAATTAATTTATAATTTCTTCTTAGTTCTCAACTTTGGGATTCACTTTTTACACTTATATACATGCCATAGAATTGTATTAGAAAAGATTGGATAACTCTAATATATATATATATATATATAATTTGAATTATATTTTATGTGCATCAAATTGTCTCTAACGCACTTTCTTCACATTTATTACTCTAATGCCAAACTTGTAGTATTTGGTGAGAATTAAACATTTGGAGAAAATGTTTGAAATTGATTATAATGTCAGTCATCTACCTTGAGCAACAAGATGTAATATGGATAGTCATGATTCTCTTCAGTGGCAACTTGATGTATCTTTAAAGACAAATAAACAAGATAAGATCATGTTTTCTGCTATGAACTTTCCAAACTTCAAGTCTTTGATTAGCAGTTAAAAATGGTTTACTAATTAGTAATCTTTCCTTCCCCTTTTATTCGATCACCTTTGACTTGCACGCTTATTTAGTATATGTAGTTATAGTTTATGAATTTTCTATTCTACCCCCAAGAAAGAGAAAGAGAGAGGGAGAAAAGAAAGAAGATAGAGTAAAATGGCTTAGTGAAGGATTAAATGTGATGAGAAAAATTGAATAAAAAGTGCAAGAAGGGTAAACATGCAAAAACACTTATGAAATCTTTATTATTTTGGAAGGTAGCCCAAAAAGAAATATGATCAATTAATTAGGGAGAGAGAGTATGCACAATTTAGTTAAAATAGTCGTAATAACTAAATATAATTGTGTTTCTACCAAGGTCTATAACATGTTCACATCACTATTTGACCTGTAAAACACATGATGCTTACTAGACACACTAAAAACCACAATCATCAAACATTTTCCATTTTTCCTCTTTTCTTTATAACTTATTGGAATAAACTTTTCTTCTTCTTCTTTCCTCACCCCAAACTTGTCTCCTTACCATCAACCACACGTGATGCTTACTAGTTACACTGAGAACCACAATCATCGAATATTTTCCTTTTTTCCTCTTTCCTTTACTTGTTGGAATAAACTCTTCTTCTTCTTCTTCTTCTTCATCTTTCTTCTTCATCTTTCCTCATCGGCAAACTTGTCTCCGCACCATCAACCACAATATGGTTGGTGTCACTCTCTATGATTTGACTAATTTAAGAAGAGTAGTTGCGTAAATCACAAAAATAAAAGAAAAGATTTTTGCATTCACAACTTAAGCGTTGAGAGAAAAACGGCACTACAACAAATATGGGTTATCAGGACGCCTCCTAAGGTCCTTACAAGTATGATATAAGGATGCTTTCGACATAAAGGCACTTTGAATAGTGTCGTAACGCCCCCTCATTAGAGGCCGTCACAATAAGTTATTACAACGCACACAAGCGCCTCCACAAGGTGAAGCCTAATAAGGCAAAAAATAAGCGTCCTATAAATTGAACCACATCAAACCATATTGGGACTCTTTTTAGCGTTGTTTTAGATCTTTTAGGACGTTTCTTAGCATTCCAAGATAAATTGTTTTTGAAAAAATATATATTTATATAATTATTTTCTGTAACAACTATTCAATAAATGAGCTAGCAGTAAATCATCTCAAAATACAAGAACTTAAAACCGTGATATCTCGGAAATTATGTTAATTCATAAAACCATCCTCTTAGTACAATGAATATTTAGGATTGACAAGTTATAAGCACATACAATACGAAGTTTCTTCTCAATCATATAGACAAGTGAACAAGTTCAAAGATCTACTTAGACAAGACAAGATTGTTCCAAAAATGTACCGAACAACGCTATGATATCAACGAATTCAGATTACTCCAAATCTCGCAAAGCACCATCACGGACTGCAAAATGTCTGATCTTCCATCCGCATTTACACGACTAACGAACAATTGAGTTCCATCTAATCAAACTACAAGGAAAATGCAAAATTAGACAAACGGACAAATAGTCATATATTAAGTATCCAATAGGATTCCAACTCATAAAGCAAAAATTGATATTATGACCCATATGACATGCATTATATTACCATATGCCATTAGAGGGCTATTGGCAGCTTAATTACAGCACTGCTAGTTCAATATATTCCAGCTAAACAGTAATGAATGGACTAAAGACGATAGCATACATATAAATGTATCAATATTAATGACAATATAAAATTCATCACATGGCAGTGTAGCATACATTTTTTTCAGTTCTAAATGTCATGAGCCTTCCTCCATCTTCATCGTTATCTATTATTGGCATGTATATTGCAGAAATTGTTATTCAAATGGGTACATACTATGATGAGCAACAATTGATGAGTTCTACAAACTCTTTACCAACAAGGTGAAGTATAGTGGCCATATCCAAAAATATGCATACAACTTCTTGTAGGTTAGGTACACATACCGAGGCTGTAATACCGCACAGGCACATAAATAGAAAAATCTGCAGCAGGGCACCCATGACTGCAACTGCTCGAACAACTCGAAGCTGTAATTAGAAGAGGATGATGTACAGCTCTGAAGAATGGACACCCCTCCTAGGGGGGTTTGGTGTCCTAAACGGATGGACACCCCGACACCCTCCGGACACCGCCCGACACGTGTCCGACACCGCCAATCGGTGTCTGATTTTTTTATTTTTTATTTTTATTTTTATTTTCCGACACCGTGTCGGACACTTCATCGAGGAGTGTTGGACACGGTGATGTGCAGTGTCCAACCGTTTGGGGCTACTTTGGAATTTTTGGAACTGATTTTGCGGGTCAATCGGTGTTAAATGTAAGATGTGGGGTTTTTTAAGAGAAACAGATTGTGCCCTAAATCCCTAAATCCCTAATCTGAAAAAAACAACATCTGCAAATCTCACCTTACGGCCGTCAGCTTGGAAGCACCTCACGGAAGCCATTATCGAACTTGTAACTGTCACCGGAGCTGTTCGCGAACATTCCGAAGCCGACGCCGACGATTCCAGTCGCTGTCGCCGTCGCGAAGACTGAAGTAGCTGCTGCGACTCGCCGTTGCTGTCGCCGAAGGTCACTGCATCGTCGCCGGAGGTCCTCGCCGCTGTCGCTGACTCACGGTACCTTCTCTTCGAGTCGTCTGTGACTCTGCTTCTCTCTCTTCTATTTTCTCCCTCCCTCCGTCGTTGACTGAAAAGACTCGAGAGTCAGATGGATGGTTTTGGTTTTTTAAAAAAGAGTTTTGTTAACTTAGTTATAGTTATTTTGCCAAAGAAGAGTTCTTTTTTTTTTTTACTTTAGTTATTTTGTCAACTTAATTTCAGAATGCAATGTTTTAGTGTATATTTATTATTGGTTTATTACTTAATTTTAGAAATAGATGAATCTAGTAATGCTGTAAGTGGAAGGCCAAAATCTGATCATGGAATGTATTTGATACTTATTAAATATATATATATATATATATAAAATATTAAAAAAATAGCGGTGTCCTGCGGTGTCCAAAATCCAATTTTTTGGAATTTGCGGTGTCCGGTGTCCTCGTCGGTGTTCGTGTCCGACACCGTGTCCATGCTACCTTGATGTACAGATACATTTTGGCAGTGATTAAAACTCTGCTTCTTATTTCAGTAGAAGAAAAACTAAACCAAATCAAGCCACGGTCTCGACCTATATCCATAAAAAAACTTGTTAGAAGAAATGGCATGGACATGTGTATGGTTTCATTTATAAAATCTCAATCAGAAAAAAGTATATCCATGTATTAGCATTATGTCTGAGCAGTTAGAAATTACTTGCTAATTCTAATACCTGATCTTGAGGCCATAGAGTTTCTCTGAGACTCAAAAGGAACTCCACCATGCCACTTGTTCTATGTTTGTATAATATTTAGGGCAACAGAAATGAAATTGCAAGACTCTTAGATATCACTATACTTACAGTTGCTCAATAAGGCAACACTTTGATGAATCACTCATCATAAAAATATTAGTGAACCAGTATCACAGATGAATTGCTACTAACCCTTACGGCTGAAGTAAAATTATCGTCTCATATAATAATATCCGAGCTCTCCTTTGCAACTTCTGTCCCATTTATGCCCATAGCAAGACCAATATCAGCATACGTTCCACAAAAGTTAACCAGATTAATTCGATGAAGCAAGAAAATGAGACCAAAAGGAACTAAAAATAAAGCTTTTTAACCCCATTATTTGAACATGAAAAAACCCGAGATTGTCCAGCATAAAAATATAGCATATAGAATCTCATCCAAAATTAGTTATAAAGTATTACATACTAATCATACAATTTCATCCCAAATCAGTTGAAAAAGCATAACATACAAACATACTTCATACAGCTAGTGATTCATTTATTTGAAGCCTCCATTACCAGAGGCCCATTACAATACTAAACTCGTATAAATCAGATTCAACGATCCAAGCCAATAAAAGCAGATAGCATTTACCCATTTACTGTGTCAAATAAATGGCATCCAATTTTTCATTGTGGATATCAGCAACATATTTTACATCTCAAATCCAAAACAACACTCCTTGACAACAATTGCACAACCATCTACTAAAGAAATCCCTTAACGCAATTCCTAATTATGAATCACAATATTCCTAATCTAAAATGCCAAATCTGACCAAATTCTACCTTATGTGGAAAAAGCCCCAAATTTCCACTGAAGGAGGAACCTAAAGATGGCGTTTCATCATCTAGATTAACAAAATTAACCTAGAATCATCTGTTAATGCAACCAAATATTGAAATACTAGGAATAATTTGTTACAAAAGGAGATGGTGATTACCTAAGAGTTGTCATTGAACCACAGACTGAGGAAGACATAACTCAAAAATGGTGGTGGCGGCAGGTGGTGCTTGTACCATTGGTTCTACCAGCAAAAATTGGCGATGGTAGATTCACGACATAGACACGGCGGCAGGTGGGTGCTTGTGCCAGCGCCTTCTGATTGGTTATTGCTCCGCATCCAGTTCAGCTGTCGTGAATCCTGTCAAGCAAGAGCTTTGCAGAGTCACTGCTTTGTTGATTTTGATCTTGTTGCTCTTCCCCCTGGGGATGACATTCTGCTTGAAGAGTTCATGGAATGAGACAGACTGGGAGGGAAGGAGGTGAAAAGAGGATGGCGGAGCGGCGACGGGGCGGCAGAGCGGCATTCAGTCAGGTTCTTGCGGATATCTTTGATGGAAGAGGCTCTGGAGGCTGGTTTACCCGTGAATAGAGAGGTGTGAATAGAGGAGAATAAGAGGGGGATTATTTAGCAGGGCGACTGGAGCTGTACAGGCGGGGGAGGAGGTGATGCGGTGGCGTTTTGGTCATGGGGATTTGGGGTGGGGGAGAAGGAGAAGAAGTGGAGGAGGTTAGGGTTACGGGTAGAGAACTTAGGTTTGAAAATAGGAAGATATGGGAATTGGAGGATATATTTATTTAGGATATATTAATTATGCTTGAGAAATAAAGACGCTTTTATCCTAGCGCCCTAAATCGTACTTTTTAGGACGCTTCTTGTAAAGCATCCCGTTATAGACGTCGTTACAGTTAGATTTTCTTGTGGTGCGGAGACAATGTAGGATTATATTTTTAACCTTAATCTGCTAGATCACCCTAGTCTCTCTGTTTTTAAATTTAGGCCTTTTGGATTCTTCCATTAGTATGACAAAGTTAAAGTTCTTGAACCATTTTTTGCTACATTTCACTACAAGAAACAGGGTCTTTAGTGCGGTCGCTAAAGCATAATTTAGTGACCGCCTTAGCGACGGTGTTTTGTGGCGGTCGCTAGATCTAGTCAAAATCTGGCGTTGGTAAAAACAAATTGGCGGCTAATTTAGCGACCGCTATATCGGTCGCTAAATTGATGACCTTTTTTAACGACAATTATAACAGTTGCTAAATTTAGCGACCCTATTTAGCAAACGCATTAGCGGTCGCTAAATTATAACTACTAATTGCCCCGTTAATTAGCCTCTCTCTCTCTCTCTCTCTCTCTCTCATGTTGTGCATCCAAGCTGCGCTTTGCACCAAAAAAAAAAAATTCAAGCTGAGCCGCCATAAACCAACGTTACCCTCGCCGCTGAAAACCAATCTCTGCAATCGCGCCCACTCCGGCAAGCCCACCTCGCCAAAAACCATTTCTCGGCAAGCTCACGACGCCGCGAAGCCACCTTGCCGCCACTGTTGCCGGCCGTGCCACCGTCATGCACTATGCCACCGCCAAGCCCACACGCTACGCCGCCTCCAGGTGTGTTACATCTATCCCAAGATTTAGGTTTAGGTTTCAATTTTCGTGATTTAGGGTTTTCTGATTTATTGTGAAATTTTAGATGTATGGGCTACAGGGGTCAAAGTAATTTATTTTTTCGACTTGAAATGGTTTCACCTGAGAAAATTGTTTATTCACCGGAAAACCATTTTACTTCATTTCATCTCAGGAATTCATGCCCTCGTTTACCACTTTTTCTATTATGGAGTCATATATATCAAAATCCCTATAATTGGCTAGATCTTGTAATGAAGTTCAGGAATCAAGTGTTTGGTTTCCAGCGGTAAAATGATGAATGGAGGTTCTAAATGTGCTCTTAAGTGAAAATGATTAGGGAGTTCATGCATATCGTGTAGTAAAATTCCTAGCTGGAATCTCTGAACTCACTGATGTGGTCCCTGAGTTCATCTTTTCAGTTCTAATTTTTGTTGTGTGTATTTTTTGGGTCAGCCAATAGCAGAGCTTAGAGATTTGATAATCTGCTTGCAACCAGAGAGAGTCAAACCCACATCACTATGGTGGGTGGATCTGTATCCATTTACACTAACCCCCAAAGTTCCTCTAGGTCATGTATTCAATTTTGTGTGATGTAGATTTGTTTAGATACGAATGTGCAGCTAATTAAGACTGATGAGTACGCTCAAATCAACCATTGCGATTTATCTAGTTTTGCACAGTAATCTATGAGTGAACCATCATTGTAGCTTGTCATGTGAACACGCATGGTCATGATCAAGAGTTGATTCAAAGTTCAACTTTGTTACCTTTTAAGAAGCAAGTCTAGAACCCGGAAAGGTTTGTGTTTCATTTAATTTTTCTTTGTCTTGGATTAATGGTCATGTGCTTTCTGCCATTGCCTTCCCTAGAATTGAGATTGTTGATGGAGGATGGAGGATGAGACCCAATTGGATAGAGATTGTTGTTAGGCTTTACATTATCTGGATTATGTTTAGTAGTCTTGTCGCGCTTCACTTGATTATTTCATCTATTTACGCCATGTAGATCAATTGTTGATCAATACTTTTAGTAGCTATTTTGTAACTTTTTTGTAGATCGGTAGTTGATCAATGCTTGTTATTAACTATTTTGTAGCTTATTACATCATGAACATAATCGTTCCATTGTTTTTAGTTATTTTGTTCCTTTTTTTTAATTGAAATTCTGTTGATATTCAGTATCTTTCCCAAAATAATAAGCCTTGTTGACTGAAATTCTGTGCATTTGAAAATTGTGACTATTAATTGATGATTTTAGGATATTTAATTGTGCATTAAGCATTTGAGAATTAAGATTGTTGATAGAGGATGAGACCTAATTGGATTGAAATATCGGATACGTGCATTTTAACAATTTTTTTTCCATTTGAGCATTGATAATTTGATTGTTAATTTTAGGTTGTTAATTATGCATTGAGCATTTGAGAATTGAGATTGTTGATGAAGGATGTGACCCAATTGGATATGTGATTTAGTTGAATGGTGGGTTGAAATTAGGTTAATTAGGTTAACGCGATACTGAAACATACATGGTGGTTGAAATTAGATTAATTAGGTTCATCTTCCATAGGTTAATAAGATTTATCTTTCATGGGGTAAAATTCATGGTGGGTTGAAATTAGGTTAATTAAGTTAACGCGATACTGATTAGTGCTAATCTATACTGATTAGCACTGAGGAAGACTGATTAGGCTCATCAGTCCTAATTATTCCTAATTAACCTAGATTAACACTGATTAGCCCTACTTAGCACCTTGGAAGCACCGACACTTCATATGAGTCTAGGTATGGTGTCCGACACCTACCGATACCCAGACACCTCCGGATACGTGTCCGACACCTCTCTACGGTGTCCCGGTCGGTGTCGGTGTTGGTTTCGGACGTAGTGTGCGTGTCCGTGCTACTTAGATTAGCCCTAATCACAACCCTGAGTACTTCTCCAAAGCCATGTAGAGGTAGCTGGTGTCGCGTTAGAGTACAGCAGACTAGGGAAAGCTGAGTGAGCGAGGCAAGGAGATGGTTCACAGCAAGAAGAAGATGAAGCATAGTGCTGGTTCCCGTCCATTTACCGTGCACAAGCTGAGTTTGACAAAAGAGGACCCTGAGAGAAGGCCCCCTATGAGGCTCCGCCAGTTTGAGCACACACACCAAAACAGAGAGGGGGAGCGGGTGTCTGAGAGCGCAGAGCAGTTTGCGGTGAGCACACAACTCTTGTATTACTTTTGTATTCCTATTGCATTCTTCGCAGTAGCGGCTAGTAGCATTTCTCTAACATTTTCGTTGTTTTCTTATACAAAATTTATATAGAGAAAGAGTTCAGGCCAACTCCCAGGCAGACGGTAGCCAGACAGTGGACGCGTCTCTTTGTGGTCAGACGCTACGGGTGGTCCTAAGAAGGACCGTATACTCGGCCACCCTTGTCAGTCCGCACGATCGTTGCTAGCCGGTAGACCTCAGTAGTCAGGCGAGACCAGTTGTAGCGGTCCTCAGGCAGATGCAACAGAGAAAGCATGCTTCAACACATGGTTTGATGCCGCCTTCAGATGATAATCCATGGCGGTTATCTTTTGCCTGGGCCCAGACTTCAAGTAATATAAATTTTCTCAAGTACTTATGTATTTTGATCATTCTATATGTGATCTTGATTTGATATATCATGTTAAATTATTTTTATGGCTTCGTGCAGAGCGATACTGATCCTAGTGTCGGTGACCCCTAGGGCGATGAGGACGTTGTTGGATCGAACATGCCTTCATTAAGGAATGAAGAAGATGATGACGGGTTGCTCGTTAGGGGTTGGGTTTATGTATTGACTTATTTTAATTGATCATCGGTACTTAACTGTTTGAATTTTATTAATTTTAATGCATATGTTTATCTATACTTTGATGAATGTAACAAGTTATTTGAATGAATGTGGGACAGGGGGTTAAAACGGTTTTGAATGAATGCGTTGAAAGCTTTCAACGCATTCATTCAAAATCGTTTCAACCAAGGTTGAATCGGTTTTTGGACTAATTTAACCTTCGATTGGTATTGGATTGGATGTGAATTGCTTTTGAATTGATATTGGTTTTGTGACAGGTTTTGGATAGGATTTTTTTTTGCAGAATCAGGTGTAGCAACCGCACATCACGATCGCTAAATGAAATAAAAGCAGTCGCTAATTTAATATTTCAAAATTAAAAAAAGTAAAATTTTTTTTAAAAATAATTAGTGACCGCCCTTTGCGGTCATTAAATCAGTCGCCAAATATAATAATATTTAAATAAAAAATTTTAAAAATCAAATATTTAAATTCAAAAAAATATTTAACGACCGCCAAAACGGTTGCTAAATATTATCAACACGGTAAATCCAGCGACCGATTTCTAAACGCGGTCGCTAAAATTTAGCAACCTGGCCTAACCGGTTTAGCGACCGCTCATCTGCAGTCGCTAAAAGAGTTTATGTCAGATTGTGCAGGTTTTCTTCTTTTTTGACAAATGTGTCTGTCTAGCCTGAAATGGAATGGCTCTTTACAGATCATAGTTTCTCTCTCCCTAAATGGGATGGCTGTATAAACTGACTACACTCCCTTTATCACGTTCCTAGCTAGCGCTAGTGTAGGTGCGATTCAATTAATACCAAAGGCCATAGACTTCCCCGCAGAAAAATGTGGGACGGAGAATATTTCCCGATGCCAACTGGTGAAGACAACAGACCTTTTGCATCTGGTGACTCTTAAAGAAAAGGAAAACTCCTCATCCCATGCACATAATTGGCACTCCGTATGTCAAGTTCAACAGATATCTTCAACAGATATCAACATGCGCATAAACCAGAAAAAGATGAAGTCAGTCAACACGCACCCTTATGAAAATATGTGATTGTCATTAAAAAGCAAACTCAATTATTGATAAAGTAGACAAACAACTTCACAAAAGCTGCTTTTTTCCCCCAAGTCTCCTACTGGTCTTTTGTTGAGATGGATGGATATGAACTCGGACTTTTATGTCCATGATTGAATTATTAATAGCTTCCCGTGCGTCGCAGGAGGTCGATCACAAAGCCAAAACGTGCTTGTCAATTATTTCATATATCGTAGAACGATGGCTTCGTTTGTGTTCTGATAGTGAACTTCCCTTGTTTGGACCGGACCAAAGTCTATGAGGATAATTTAAACTAAGTACTACTACTCTGTGCCTATAGTAACTTGCTTGTGTACAATATAAAGCAGAACAATCTCCCATTCTCTCTGTCTCTCTGATCTATCCCGTCACGCAAAATGTGTGAAGCTTTCATGAAAACAAGGAACTTTGCCTTGCAACCTCCAGTTTTTGGAGATGTTGTCTCCGTTCTTAGCATCGATGGAGGCGGCATAAGAGGAATTATTCCAGGAATAATCCTTGCATTCTTAGAGTCTGAGCTTCAGGTATGAAGGATTTGTAGCTGCATATCATGAAGATTTGCATGCATCAAATTAGACTGGCATGGTTGACAACAACATAAGCTACGCAGAATGCAATTCTGTTTAGTTGTCAAATGAGCAATGACGCCCTTTTGTAGTTTTCTTACTCCATGTACGTAGTCTGTATACTCAAAATAATGAATTTTGAACCTGATGCAGAAACTGGATGGAGAGAATGCAAGAATCGCTGACTATTTTGATGTGATTGCTGGGACGAGTACTGGTGGTCTTGTGACTGCCATGCTGACTGCCCCAAATAAAGACAAACGCCCCATGTTTTCTGCCAAGGATATCAAGCAATTCTATCTTGATCACTGCCCTAAAATATTTCCTCAAGAATGGTATGACCTTCAATGGAACATCATGCATAATCGACCGATGCTTCTGCTACATATTTTGCTAAAATAAATACATGCTTTCTCTTTCATTGGTGAATCAACAGTTATGCTGCAAAAGTGATCAAGGCTCTATGGGGCCCTAAATATGATGGCAAGTATCTCCGTAAGATTGTGAAGAAAAAACTTGAGAAAATACATTTGAGCCAGACATTGACAAATGTTGTGATTCCAACCTTTGACGTCAAGAAACTGCAGCCAATAATTTTCTCAAGCTATCGGGTTAGAATATACCTTATTGTTTCTTTCTTAGACTTGAAATATCTAACTTGCACTACAGTCTTGTTCTGCACAACCAAGAAGGTGGTACAATTATAACATGCCTATATGTTTCATTACATGGTTAGGTGAAGGAAAAAGCAAGCTATGATGCCCCTCTCTCAGATATATGCATCGGAACTTCAGCTGCCCCAACTTTTCTTCCTGCTCACTATTTTAAGACCTGCGATTCTTCTAAAAAAGAAGAAGAATTCAACCTTATTGATGGTGGTGTAGCTGCCAATAATCCAGTATGTTATGTAGAGATGCTAAATATGACAGCTTACATCTACTGATCAATAGTACTCTTTTTTCTCATGTTCATATCTTGGTTTTCAGACTTCGCTTGCTCTTACTTTACTGATGAACGAGATGAATAAGGGAAATGCCGACTTCTCTCCCATGTCACCAAATGAATACCGTAGGCTTCAGGTGTTATCTCTAGGAACAGGTTCACCGAAAAATGACAAGAAGTACTCTGCTAAGAAAGCGGCTAACTGGGGAATTCTAGGGTGGCTGACAAGTGCTAATTCAATCCCGTTACTCAACGTATTCACACAAGCAAGTGATGACATGGTCGACTATCACACTTGTATGGTATTCGAAGCTTTTGGATGTGGGGATAATTATCTTCGAATTCAGGTATGCCTAATTTGCACTACTCGAAGGTACTGTTCAACAGATAGATCTCCGATTTGGACTCAAATTATACACGAAGTATTTGACTCGAAAATCTTGCAGGATGACTCTCTAACTGATGAAGTGTCATCCCTGGATATTGCAACTGAAAAGAACCTGGACGCTCTCGTCAAAATCGGTGAAGGTTTGTTAAAGAAAGAAGTTACAAGGGTGAACTTGGAAACCGGTTTTTGTGAGTCTTGTGGTAAGGGTACCAATGAGGATGCTCTCATAAGGTTTGAACTTTGAACCTATTAATGTTTAGCCTCTTAAGTTTAACTAACAAGAACATCCAAAATAACTATGACCATTTTATTACATAAAGTATCCATTTTCCTTCATGAACGGGAGTTCTTTTCACTTTTGCAGGTTGGCTAAAACACTCCACGAGGAGAAGAAGCGCAAACGTAAACATGAATCAACACCTAATGATAATCCGAAGTCCAACGGATTCTAAGAACAATTTCCATTTTTGCTTCTGTGCAATTTATATAGAATAGTTTGTTGATAGTGAATTCACTCGTGGAGTTCTTCTTTTTATGCACTTGACTGAGTTTGGGTCATATGTAGATGCATCAGTGAAGCCACTAAAGAAAGTGGCATAAAGTGACTTTGGCCATGTCTCGTGATCTCTTTCTGGGTTTCCAATAATTTTCTTGCTTTGGCATGTTTCACGTTGGAGTCAAATTCTAAGACACTTGAACAGCGGGGATATTGCATGATTCAATGAGTAAGGTCCAAATATTTTTTTTTCTTTTGTTGATTTCTATTCTTTCTGGTGGAGCTGATTTGCATAACTGAAAGGTAAAAACTTTGCCCTGTAAAGAGATAGGTACAATCCTTCATAGCGATGGTATTTAAATATTTTTATATGATTTTATTGTACTGACACTTGAAAAATATTGTTAAAAATTGCCTTTGGAGGTGTTAACGAATGCCACTAACTGTACTTGGCTGTCCAAAACCTATTTTTGGTGATTCAAGAAACAACTTATTACTAATCATTGTAAACCTAATATACTAAGCAAATGCTCAACTTTCTAACCGAAACTACTTCACTATTATAAATAAGGAACACTCTTTTAATGAGCAACTCGTGACGACTTAGTGTCTCAACTATTTAACTTGATAGATGCACTCCTTGGGTTCATCGAACCCGATTACTATAATCCATCCATTGACATGCTATTCAAAAACAGATGAAAATAACATGTGCCATATATATGCATCCTCTTTGACAAAAATGCCCTTCACCATTTGAACCCAAAAATAATACGATAACTACCTTCTAACTCATACAAGTAGGGTCCTTAAAAAGAGCTCATATTAATTCATGCTATTGCTTGTCATAATGCCTCTCAAAGCAATTGCAGTCTCTCTTAATTTGGACGCCATAACAATACACTAACCTAACATATGTATGTGTTTACGACACTGTGTATGTATGGATAAACATTTTTACAATAATTTACTGACTTCCATCTCACATCTTTACACTTGCCCAAATTCTTCCTTAATTTCTTATCTCTTTGGTCTATAAAAGTGCATGTTTCCAAAACTCTTCCTCATTCTGCACATATTTCTCTTAGATACACATAAGAAACCAAGAAAAATTTGCGAATCATTTTTGACCTCCTTTATCTATGTTGCGGTGGAGGTTACTCACGTCTTGCTAAATGTATGCACTGTCGAGTTCTTCTTATTAACACCAGAATATAATTACATGGACGGGCTTAGCAGTTCAATGGAAAATTGGTGGAAGTAACGGCAATGGAGTGACAGTGGGGGTTTTCGCGGAGGCTTGAGTCGTGGTGGCTTGATTCAGTGTGGCTGGTGAAATGAGTAAGTGGTGTCCATTTTTCTAAGGGTAGATGGATGAGATGAAATGATTTGAAGCAGAGAGATAATTTAAGGCATCGGATGTGATGTGAGAGTGTTTGGCGATGGCCTCGTTAAATGAAGTGTAAGTGGAGGGAACTGTTCATTTACATTTTTGTCAACCGACATTCAAAGTGAGTCACATGAGGACTTGCTCGATCTAAGTTGTACGTAGTTTAGGGACATAATTATCACAAATGGTTAGTTGAGGGGGTGCTACCGTATTTTACCTTACTACTATTTGAGAATTTTCCCCAAGAGGATCAAAAGAATCAGCTCACAGAGGATACCCATCCTGCCGATTTTTCTCCTATGCCAGAGTAACGTAATTTTCTCCTAGTACGAAATCATGTTGAATTTAAGTCATTAATGAGTCTTCCCCGTCACAATGAACTCCCGAGCTATTAGAGGAGTAGGCAAAGGCACAACGACAAATCGACGATGTAATTTTTCTCAGATCCATCTCCTTGCCACCGAGAGGCTTCACGAAACTAAGGGGCCGTTTGACGGAGTTTTTTTTTGCTCTTTTTTTTTTCAGTTTTAAAAATTGGGAAAAAATGGGGTGTTTGGTAACTTTTTTTTTTTCAATTTAAAAACCCACTTTTTAAATTGTAGTGTAAAAAAAAAAAGAGGAAAAAGCTCTTCTTTTTTTTTTCACTTAAATTTTTTTTTTTTTGAGACCTCCACCACAACGCACCCACCGCCGGCAGCCACCACCCACCGCTGCCCGGCAACCACCGACAACCACCTCCGACCATCGACAGCCACCACCGCTGGCCGGAGGCCACCTCCGGCCACCACCACTGCCAGACAGCAACCACCTACAGCCACCTCCGGCCGGTGGCAACCACCACCGGGCGGCCACCTTCGGCAGCCACCACCACAGCCACCTTCGACCGCCAGCAGCCACCACCGGGCAGCGGTGGGCGGTGGCCACCACCGCTGGCCAGAGGCCACTTCGGCCACCACCGCCGGCAGCCACCTCCGGCAGCCACCGCCCACCGCCGCCAGACAGCAACCACCGACAGCCACCTCCGGCCGCCGGCAACCTCCACCGGGCGGCCACCTCCGGCCACCACCGCCGGCAGCGACTGCCGCGACAACCGCCGGCCACCACCACCGTCGACCACCGCTACGCCACACCACTGCCACTGCAAACCACCACAAAAAAAAAGTCAAAATAAAAAGGGTTACCAAACACCCCAAAAAAAAAACTCAAAAAAAAAAAAGAGTTATCAAACACCCACTTGTTTTTGTAAAAAAAAAAAATTAAGCTACTCTTTAAAAACTGCTCTTTAAAAATTGACCACTGAAAAAAAAAGCTGTGTCAAACAGACCCTAAGTAACAAAATTGCAAACATCATGAAGAGTGATCATCTTCACCCTTGCGGACGAAGCCAACGAGGATCTGCAAATTATCACTGGTGGACTACAGCTGGAGAAGTTTGGTTGTCGACAGATTTGGTCTAATCGAAGATTTAGCCTGCATTTTTTTTATATAGATTTGTCCATATTTAAAAAGCCAGTCGCTTTTTACGACAAAGTAAAATATTCCCTATTTTTTTCAACTAACTTTTGTACCTTGTCTTCCCTTACTCAGATTGATCTTTTCTGGAATAATCATCAGACTTTCTCCTTACCACTCACATCAAACTTTTTCTTTCCCCTTATCTTCTCACGTCAAACTTTTTCCTTTTTCATTTGCCATTTTTGTGACTTGACCAACTGGAGCTTTAAAATGAAATAAAAAAAATGCATGTACAACTTCTCTTAGGGCGTACATTCGCTGTAGCCAAGGGCCACATATCCTAAATATTAGGGCTATAAACCCCCCCCCCCCCCCCCCCTACCGTCATTGTAAAGAAAAAAAAAGTACCATGTCCTGAAAGTTTGACTGACTCGTTAAGAACAAATTTCAGAAAAATTTCTTCTGAAATTTTTGTTACAATTAACCTTTTAGATATTTTTCCACAAGAGGAAATGTATTTCGAGTAGACCTCGGTGGTTTTGGGGTGGGTGCGGGGGATGGGGGGCCTCATATCTATATATATACATAAAAAGTTGAAACCTTCGCTTAAAATTACGACACATAGGATTTTAAAGGCTCTATAATTACGCCTTGTCAGATTTTTAGAACTCATTGTTGCTTGCCACGTAGGATTGAACTTTCATTTCCAGAGTCTCCTCCTCAAACAGAACTCTTTCACGCACAATCAAGAAAAATAAAAACACCCGTATGTTTGAGCTCCCTGCCTAGACTTCTATCCAACAAAGGAAGCCACCTTTAATCCCTCAATCTGTTCTTTCTTCACCGTGCATGCTTCAAATCGACCTGCCCTCAAGCTCCAACTCCACGCCAATGCCGTCGTACACCTCTGCTTTGTTGTCGCTATACTAGGTAACCCAATCCTTTAATCAAATCCACTCCATTAACATACAAAATTATGGTTTGAAACAATTTTGATCAAACCAAATTGATGTCCCGTGCTGCTTAGGTTCTACCAGATTTGGTTTGAAGCAATTTTCAGAGAAAGCTCCTTCACTCAATCAATCCTTTCTTTCTCGACCGCACCTTTGCCATCACTATACTAGGTAACTAACTCCTCTCCTTTAAGCAAAAAATAAATTGCTTGCATGTTTGTATAGGAGAATTGGAAGTGCATGCTTTATTGAAGGATTGCTCAAAGCAATCTCTAGCAGATTTTTGTTTGAAGCAGTTTTCCTGAATTCGTCATTTTCTAATGCTATAGATTGTAGGTTGGTGGTAGCTGGTAAGTCAGTGGTTTAAACGAGAGGGTTAGTTGCTACCCTTAATGCGCATACTTATGTAGATTGAACACTTGAATTCCCTTGATGCGTATTCTTGAGTAACTGGAAACGTTATTCTCCAAATTCAATCTGCTGATGTCCAAAGTATCAGCGTAAGAAAACAAGGATGCATTCAAACAGAGAACAAATTAGAAAAAAAATCATATATTCAATGCTTAGGGGTCCAGGTCATATTTAGCTATTTGAAGGATTTTTGCATTGCTTTTCCTCTTTTCATGCATGTATCTCCTTACCAAGTTGTTTGACCAGCAAACTCTAGCTTTTCTAATTCCATCACCGGTCTGAACTCTCTCAAACTAATGTTGTCATCATCATCTTAATGTATTTGCTATAAAGAGATAGACCGGTAAATTAACAAAAGTCTATTCATAGTCACTGGTTCACCGCTTTTAATTCAGAATATTGTATGTGTTACTGAGTGGTCACACCAGATTTAAAACCGGGCTCTTTGAAATTTTAATGCCATGGTTCTTTCCACTGTTGCTGATTTGTGAGTGTATTTACATCATCCTTTTACCAATTTCAGGTTTTTGAAAACCAAGGACTGCATGTCTATGTTGCCTGAACAATGCAACTCACTACCTACTCTACTCTAATCCCCATCGACGCACCTTTTACTTATGGAGGTACATATTTTCAACTCACCACTCTCTTACTAATTTGACTGCCCTATAATACACACACTCAGACGCAAATAGATTTGAGCTGATGTTCTTGGTAACAATGATCTTATAATAATCTGTGAAAATAGTCCTGAGTTTTTCCCTGAAACTCACATGGATTGCCGAGGAGATGAGCTTTCCAACGGAGTAAGGAATTATAGGAAAACGAATAGGTTTTTGTTCATATGGACACCTAAATCTGCTACTAAATAGTGTTCTGTGAATTTAACTCTTTGACCTCTCATATTTTACAGACAAATTGCTTACTACATAGATCCCCCGAGTAATTTTTCTCGATTTGATTTGTCAATATATAGAACATGTTTTTGTCAAAAATTATGCATCACAGTGTGAATCTGAGATAACATTTTCTCAACTTATGCTAACATAAGTTCAACCAGGTGTTGTACGTATTATTAGGCATTTACGCAATTGTTAGCACTGTCACATTCTTTTCAATTGATTTTGATGTTTCTCTCCAGCCTCTACCACCTTAACCTTCAAGGCTTAGACGTCCAGGATAGAATTAACTGTTTGGAGGATTTTTCATTGGTTTTGTACTTTTCATCATGCATCTATCTCCTTACCAAGCTTCTGATTCTATGACTAATCTGAACTATTTGCTATGGCCACAGTAAAACACCAAGTTCTCTACCCTTCCATCGAAAGTTCTAATTAGTCCTTCTTATATCCAGAATCAGTTGCTCATCTCTTCACGGCCTTTGATCATTCGCAAATATATTCTACATGACCTTGATCTCTTAAACTCAGTTGAATACAATACGTTTGGCAAAATCCTTATACATTCTATCTAAATAAAAAACTTTTGGTATAAGTACTATTTGCAATGTGCTGAGGAACCGATGATTTAGTCATGGGTGGTCGTGCTTGGTGGTAAAATTGGGTTTTGAGAGATTGAGGATGGCTTCAGTAATTGGAGTTGCCATTAGATGACATGGTGGTTATGTTTCATGGTGATGACAATAATTGTTTTTTAGAGAAGAAGTTGATATTTGAAGGTGAGTTAATGATTGAAGGTAGCAATTACGAATTGGCAATGCTTAGAATGCCAGGTAATTGAAGATTGAGAAATAGTTATGGAGGCTATGAAGGTGCAGATGGCAATAATCGTTGTTGCTGTATATGGTCATGCTGGAGGAAGAGATATGGCAGCAATAATAGAGAATCAGTAAGAGAGGGCAGAACGATGATGAATATTTATTTATTGCTTCTACTAATCAAGAAAAGAGCATATATACAGAAAAGTAGAGTAACATTTTCTCAATTTATGTTGACCTAAGTTCGAATAGTGCTGCACATATTAGTAGGCACTTTAGCAAATTTTCAGCTGAGCACTATCACATTGTTTGTAATTGATTTTGATATTTATCTCCGGCCCCTACCACCTTAAAATTGAAGGCTTAAGGGTCCAGGTTAGATTTAGCTATTTGAAGGATTTTTGCATTATTTTTGTACTTTTCATGCATGTATCTCCCTACCAAGTTATTTGACTAATATGGTATCGCTTCCTGCATCAACTTTCTATAACAACAGGAAACGATTGCATCTTCAGAGTTGTAATGCCATCTTCGTGCTCTCTTTCCTACGATAAATAGTGCACGAGAACCCGGGATCTGGATCTTCAGGTTTGTTCAGTGTAGCAAAGGCCACTTATCGTCGAGTCACAATGCTGCTCCATCCAGGTACACTTTTCGTAAAACTTGAAACTATAGACAAGGGCATACTGCTAAAACTAATAATAAAAGAGGCACCCTTTTTCATTTAATCATTGTAAGCCGGTGCAATTCTACCAAGGAAACTCGAGTAACAATGTTTAGTACATGCTGAGTATGCAACCATCTGCCATTGCATCAGTTTCTTTTCATCATTTCTCAAACTTTGCCATAATAATAAAAGACGAAATTCTGTACCTAGATATCTTTGTAAAATTTTAAAGGTATTGTTCCAACAGTAGTTTAATCTTTTTTGCTAGGCCATGTGCACCTATCTTCCACCGGTGCAACAAAGGTCTATGGAAATATCGACCTCGATGAAGTGCATCAACTTAAGCAAATAATGGAAAGTACACCAAACAAAAACTTTCAAATTTAGCAAGAACCAGTGCCCAAAAAACCCACCCTTTCTGAAATTAAAACGGCAAACAGCTGGTTGACAATCAACCAAGTATTAAGTACCCAATTCAAGGAAGAAGAAAAGGTACATTTTAGTTTCACAATCAATATATGATTTTTACTTCTCCCCTTTCATATGCATCTTTTATGTGTGCACTAACCTATCTCTTACTGATAAAGGAAATAACATGTACCGTTGAGAAAAAAATTGTTGCAGTGCTACAGACAACCGATGGTTCTATTCTGCATGCAAAAAGTGCTTCAAAGGCTTAAAACCAAACAAAAGCATTCTCCACTGTGACAATTGTTGTACAATTTCTGGCCTTTCAGTTCAATGGTAATGAATGTTCTCTATATAAAGTTATACTAACAAATTGAAGGTCAATGGTTTAAATTCCAATTACACTCATTTAACTGCTATAATGCAGAAGGTACAAATCCAAATTCAAGTGAGCGACATAACTGGGACTATTACATTTATGACGTTCAACAAGCAAGCAGAAATGATGCTCCACATTCATGTACAACAACTAATCACCTTGCAAAATGAGGGACGAATTAAACACAAAGAATAAAATATCCTTCACAATTATATTTGTTACAGAACTAAATCCCAACAATATTTTACTAGGTGGGCTCATTGTATGCAAGACCTAATCCTTTAAAGAATATTATTGGTAAGATTGGTGTATTTTAGATAAAAATTGTCCGTAAGCGAGTGAACGAAGGTTTTGAAAACTATGCAAAGTGAACAATTTATTCGAAGATGAAAATGCAATAAGAAAGGCCAAAGCAGCTGAGAATGGAGAGTTAAGCAAATATTAGCAAAAGTAATTTATACATTTTTTCTGTTGCATACTAAAATTTAGTGCTTTCAATCAGGAGAGTGAAGAAATGCTAGCAACTAACAAATCTCAGGCACCAAAAAAGTACAGAAGAAGCGTATCAAGAATAAACAAGCAAATATTGAAGATGACGTAGTTGATGAATTGCGTGATGGTGATGCAAATGTACTCAACACCAAAACTCCAGGAAAAAAAATGAAAGGATGAAAAGATCTCCCAAGGTAACCTATGACAACACCAAAAAGAGATGCCTCCAAAAGAACATGCATATGTTGACGAATATGCAATGAATTACAAGATGAAAGCATAGATGTTACACTAACCACATTCAATGCCAAAAGTTAAAGGAAGAATAGAGGTAGAAAACTAATCTATGATGATTAGCAGTATTGATCTTGAATTAGTCTATATCTAAAATTTGGTGTTACAGATGTTTTGATATGATTCTTAAATAATAAGTAGTGGACAAATTTATTCGAAACATTTACATACTTGAGTAATGTGAAATATAACGTATAGTTTATCTGCCTTTAGAATTCACTATCTTTCTTTCTCTTTCAAAATTTTGAACGGATATGATTGTCACTAAATCTAAATTGCATCGCGTCCCGTGCATTTGCACGGGCACATTAGCTAGGATAGCAGAATTAAAAAAGCAAAGGTTCAATGCTTCTTAGAAGAAGCAATTCCAACTTTGTGAAGAACATGGAGCTTTTGTAGAATCTTCATGCAGATGAGAAGCAAGCCTATCATCAACTGTACTCCAGGAGGCGATAGGGGAGGATCACAAGCTAGTTTAGTGGAAAAAGCAAAGGATCCTACATTCTGATTCTAGGACACATGCCCTCAAAATTAACTCTGTGGCCAACAAAAAAGGAAGCACCATTGCGCCCCACCCCTGCCTGCCCACACAACCCAACACGCACGACCCTTGCTCTTGATAGCCAAGTTAAATCATTTGGAGCAGAATTTATCAAGTTTATGGACTATTCAAGTCAAAAGACTGCACAAAGAAAATCTAGTGGAGGTTAAACTAATACACAAGGGACCAAATCAAAGCCGGAAACTTGAACCCCAAAGGCTCAGAACTGGCAATAGTACCAAGTTAATATACGAGCAACATAGGGAACTTGCGGAGTTTAGATATGATTGTCTAGATAATTTTCATGCCCTACATAGGGTTTTAGAAAATAAAGCCGTCTGTTACTATTGACAAGATATACTAGTTCGTCTGCAAAGTCTTCGATCAACTTCACTGAGACTTTAAATAAAAAAATTCAGCAAGCATATTGACCAAAAAAACAGGAACGAACAAATTACGCAGCCTTATGGACATCCTATAAAATCAGTGGTCAGTGGTGTGCTCGCTCGAAAAGTTTTGTGGTTTTAAAAAGCAAACACTATTATTCATAAACTAGACAATCAACTTCTAAAAGTTGCTTTTTCCCCCTGTTCTCCTACTAATCTATTAAATGGCTATGAAGTCCATCTTTTATGTCCGCAATTTGATGTATTTATTTAAGGCTTTTCATGTCCTGGATATTGCAACTGAAAAGAACCTGGACGCTCTCGTCAAAATCGGTGAAAGTTTGTTAAAGAAACAAGTTACAAGGGTGAACTTAGAAACCGGTGTTTGTGAGCCTTGTGGTAAGGGTACCAATGAGGATGCTCTCATAAGGTTTGAACTTTGAACCTATTAATGTTTAGCCTCTTAAGTTTAACTAACAAGAGCATCCAAAATAACGTGACCATTTTACTACATATCCATTTTCCTTCATGAACGGGAGTTCTTTTCACTTTTGCAGGTTGGCTAAGACACTCCACGCGGAGAAGGAGCGCAAACGTAAACTTAGATCAAAACCTAAAGATAGCCGAAGTCCAACAAATTCTAAGAACAATTTTGATTTTTTGCTTCTGTACAATTTATATAGAATAGTTTGTTGATAGTGAATTCACTCGTGGAGTTCTTCTTTTTATGCACTTGACTGAGTTTGGGTCATATTATATGCATCAGTGAAGCCTCTAAAGAAAGTGGCATAAAATGACTTTGGCCATGTCTCGTGATCTCTTTCTGGGTTTTTCAATTATTTTCTTGCTTTGGCATGTTTCACGTTGGGGTCAAATCCTAAGACACTTGAACAGCGGGGATATTGCATGATTCAATGAGTCGGGTCCAAATATTTTTTTTCTTTTGTTGATTTCTATTCTCTCGGGTGGATATGATTTTCATAACTGAAAGGTAAAAACTTTGGCCCGTAAAGAGATGATGGTGCTTAAATATTTTTCATATGATTTTATTGTACTGACGCTAGAAAAATATTGTTGAAAATTTGCCGTTGGAGGTGTTAACGAATGCCACTAACTGTACTTCGTTGGCCAAAACCTATTTTCCGTGATTCAAGAAACAACTCATTACAATTCACGGTAACCCTAATATACTAAGCAAATGCTCAACTTTCTAACTGAATCTACTTCACTATTATAAATAAGGAACACTCTTAGTTTCTCAGATATTTAACTTGATGGATTCACCCCATGGGCTCCCCAAACCTTAACCTATCCGTTGATATATATATCTCTCTATCTTGAAAGTGTAACGTGTTTAGTCATGTTTCTACACATTTTTAGTACCAAAATACCCTTTGTGATGTTACATATCAGCGCACCCACCCTCTCACGACACTTCCAGATGGCGCCATGATTAACTGCTGCTTCTCTTACTCAAGCCGCCTCTTCATCTTTACTTTCCTAAAATAACAAACTAAAAAAAGCCCGCTCTCGTTTTGCGATCTTCCAAACGGCAGGAGAGCAAGCACCTAACCGCTGCCTTTCTTCCGAAATCCTCAAGGATTTTCACGCACGCAATTACTTCGATGAATACATGCCCCTTTCTCCAAGTTTCACACCGCCACTTCCAGGTTCATTCTCTTCATTTCTCTGTCTTTAATCGTCATCCTTCCCAATCCCAGTCTCCGTCTCCGTCTCCGTCTCCACCTACTTGGAACTGTATCTCTAAAATAACCCATGCCACGCACATCAAACCATTACCTGCATGCTATTAACATTAGTGTGGATTAACATCTTTTGAGATTGCACTTACATCGATACATTGTTTAGTGGTGTCCTTCATATGTAAATGTATTGAGTTTGTGCCCTTGTTGATTCATCTTTTTATTACATCAGTTAATCTGCCATGCATTTCAACCCTCACCACATTCTGTTCAATTATTGTGGATCAACGCCATTCAAATTGGTTTTACATTGATACGTGCCATAATTTAATGGTGTCTGTCCTATGCATATGCATTGAATTTTTGCCCTTGTTGATTCATTTGTCTTTCTATTGCATCAATTTATCTGGACATGCGTAGTCATTTGCCATAATTTGGTAGATGCGAATCTCGGCCCTTTATTAATGTTCATAATTTCATGTTTCTTATCTCTTCCATGCAGCGATTATCGGCAGACACAAACCCATTTGCAATGTTTTCTCTGATTAACCACAAAGGGTAAGTTTCCTTTTGTGTATGCTCTGGACCTTTGTAGTTCCATTCTCAATGTTCTTTTTATGGGTTTATTGCTTTTATGTGTACTTCGTTTTTGATACTATTACATGTTTTGACAATTAAATTACAATGTACTTTGTTCTGCTGGTCACATATACAATACGGTTATGGTTTATCAATGTGAACATTAAGGTAATTATGAAAATAATGTACAACGTTAGAACGATTTAGGTGATACTTCATGCAATTCTGGCTTGAGCCGTTAGTAGATCATGTGAATTGACAATAAGTTGGTAAAAATGTGGAAGGTGATCAGTGTTTGGAGTGTGGTTTAAAGGGGCTACATATTCTGTGGCATGGGTGATGTAAGTTAGACCAATAATTCGTTTGCCAAAGGGTTGTGGTCCTGTCCTTATTGGGGTGTCTTGGGCAATGCCCTAATATGTTCCTTCTTTGCTGAATTTTCGGGCTTAGGGGTCTGTTTCCAAGCCTTTGCGTCACAGCTAGAGAGGGGCTCCTCTACGTCTCTGGTGGTGTCTTCGTAAAGAGTTTAATCGTGCCCTTTCGATGGGATGTCTATTCCCAATTGGATGTGAAGCAATTTTTCTTCAAGTTTCAATTTTCTTCGATGTCACCAACTAGGAATGGTGCCTTCCACTCTTTGTTGAAACTTTTTGGATGCTTTAGCTTAATGCTGTAAGGGTTGACAATCTATTGGTATTAATTGTTGTGTCCGTGTGCTCCCCTTTATTGGCATTTTTGCTTCCCTATAAATCGTACTTAAAGAAAGAAAAGAATATGTATCTAGACTAGGACCATGAGATTGGATTGAGTGAGATTAAGAGTCTAGGTCAATGACATATGTGAGAAGAGGTTAGTCTCTATCTTCATGGGAGAGTGCTTTAGGCACCAGTAGAGTAAAGAGGGGAAATAGATGAGTTGCCGCGTTTGTAGCTATAAAAGCTGATGATAAAAAGCTAAGGAATCATATTTACGTGAATTTCAATACCAGAGGTTAACTTAGCTTCACTAAGCAAGACAGAATAGTCCTTGATGTCCAATGCCCCTTAGGATGAACCGTGTCTTCAAACCATCATGAATGTTGCTGGTGGCTTGTGAATCCAAGATGCAAGTTTATATATTTCTTTGGTTTAGAACAAGGTACTCTGGCTGCTATTGCCTATTCAGAATTGGATAAGCCTTTAGTGTTGTTGAGCATGGTATTTTCTGTCTCGATTCATGTTTGCATTTTCTTATCCCTGTAAGGAAGTTAACTGATTGTCAAGATGACTTAATTTTAAGTAAACAGGTATGGGTTAGAGATCATTCTTATTTCTTCGTGTCAATTTAGTCCACGAATCTACCATTTTTCTCAAACATGTTCGTATCCATCTTCCACTGCATAACATAGCACTTCTACCCCAATTTCTATTTGATTGGATGTAACATAATGGCCCAAAACCAGTTTAAATCAGGTGATCAGCTTATATCACTTTTATGCTAAGTAAATCTTATTCTTTATTGAGCCTGCAACTTTGTACATTTCAGTTCGTATTCTCCTTGTCCTCTATATTGAGGAATTCTTATGCAATCAAATGCACCATGGTTTTCTTCTTTTTACTCCTTTTTTCGGTACTCTGGCTGCTATTGCCTATTCAGAATTGGATAAGCCTTTAGTGTTGTTGAGCATGGTATTTTCTGTCTAGATTCATGTTTGCATTTTCTTATCCCTGTAAGGAAGTTTATTGATTGTCAAGATGACTCAATTTTAAGTAAACAGGTATGGGTTAGAGATCATTCTTATCTCTTCGTGTCAATTTAGTCCACGAATCTATCATTTTTCTCAAACCTGTTCGCATCCATCTTCCACTTAGCATAACATAGCACTTCTACCCCAATTTCTATTTGATTGGATGTAACTTAATGGCCCAAAATCAGTTTAAATCAAGTGATCAGCTTATATCACTTTTATGCTAGGTAAATCTTATTCTTTATTGAGCCTGCAACTTTGTACATTTCAGTTCGTATTCTCCTTGTCCTCTATATTGAGGAATTCTTATGCAATCAAATGCACCATGGTTTTCTTCTTTTTACTCCTCCTTTTTTCCCTGGTGAAACATTTTTTTTGAAGTTCACAAACTATCTAAACCCCTTCCCTTGTTCTCCATCCTCATAGATAGCTACAAAGCTAACTCGATAAGTAGGTTTGATACTCTTGATGTATTGGCCTATATATTGAGTCTATGAGGGGTGCAAAATTTATTGCCTATGAAGGTTTTTTTTAAGTTGTACATACTTTCTTTGGGTTTGGTAAGAAACAAAATAATGAGACCTGGTGAAGCCAAAGTAGGAACATTGGTCTTGTTACAAGATTTGGGCCACTTAGCCATCTCATATACCCCTCGCGACCTCTATTTTCTTGCTAAAAGTTTCTTCTCATAATGTTTCCTTGTCAAAACCACTTTGTTTAAGATCATTGATGTAGTTACTACAATCAGGTACTATTTATGTTTAAGTCTATGTCCAGTTTTTTTTTTCCTGCCTTTCATGTGGCTAGATTTGAATGCACTTTTTCCTGTCAACTTCAAGCAGTGTTTTCATGATTTTCCCTCTTTTAGTCAAATTGGCTCTTTTTTTTCTTCTAATCCACCAATGGTAACTCTAATTTCTTTTTAGTTTGTCTAAGACAACCTTATGCATGTACCTTAGATATGTGTTATATTTCTCATTCTTAGACCTGGATAAAAGTAGCGTGACACTCATTCTGTTGACAAGGTGGTGCTTACTTTCCATATTCTTTTATATATGGAAACATAAATCGCAAGATAGTAAGATTACAGTCGCTTCACTCGCTTGGGTGGAGGTTGGAGGGTTAGAAAAAGGGTTGCTGCTCACTTTTGAAAAAATATTGAAATGAAGATTTTGGAGAAAAATTCAATTGGGCATCAAAATTATGCCATAGCATAGCATTTTATTTTACTTTTTGCATGCATCTAATGACTCAAATAAGAGCAGTGTCAAAATTCACCTTTTGCTCTCAGAAAAAGTTTAGCGAATTTTAGCTCCGTAATCAATTAAGACATCACATGCTTAAGTTATAATTTGAATTTTTATTTATATCATCACTGCTAAAATTATTACTGCATATACGCTTGTTCTTTACCAAGTCTCCCTTAGCAAATATGTTTTACAATTAACTGTATAAAGGTCATTTTTTCCTTGCAACAAACCGCAGTTTTGCATTGAGCATCATTCGTGCCTTTAGTCACAAAGGTTTAAAACTTTAAACTTATAAATGATGCAGCCTTTGTGAACATCTGATTTTTGGTAAACTTAGAGGAAGTATTTTAAAACATGTTTGCACATAAAAGAAGGGGATGCTGAAGCCTACCTATGATAGGAATAGAAACGCTCGACTAAGTGCTGAAGAGAGATCCTCACAGTTCGAAAAGTATCTAATAATAGGAAATTGAGGCGCAAGAATGTGAATGCAATTGTTGTTCATGATATCAACAAAGCAGATATGTAATGGATGCCCAAGGCACATCATGCAACCACCAAGCATAAATTTCTTTTATGTATTAAATTGCACTTTATCTTTTGGGGACACAGAGGTGGATACTTGTGCAATAATTTTGCTTTTCTTGCATGGAAACTCTGAAGGTTCTTTTGAGAACTAAGAAGTATTGAACTTAACACCATGGCCCAAAGAAAAAGGAATGAACTCGCTCAAACTGAAGCTAAACTGGGCATAACTTGTTGATTGCTGAATTTCGATGGGTGGGCTTCAGACATGTATGGCCCCTTGGAAGTAGTTTGGTTTGAGGTTGGGCTATCCTCAATGCCAAAAATAGTTTAGGTACTCAACCATGTTAGATAATGATACTTTTTAATTGTTATGTTTTCCATTAATGTAGCCAATTATTGCCAAACTCGCAAATTAGGTCTTCATTGTGTGTGCATGTACGCACGCACGCACGCGCGCGTGTTGAGTTGGTTATGTAATTGCGGCGAAATGTCAAACACGGTGAAGATATAATAAGAAATGTTTATGAAGGCAGAGAAGCAAAAGTTTCAGGCTAGATATTCTCAATTAGTTTTTGAACTCAGATATACTCTGTTAATGAAACTTCTATGAGAATAAAAGATAAGTCACTTGATGTATTAAAGAGCTATGCTAGATGTAACGCCTTGAGACTTATGTGTTTAGCAAACTTATTTTTGATGATTTAATCTAACAATATCCTAGGAATTATGTATATTGTGAAATAGTTGTTAGATTTCAACTATTATTGGGTGAACTTGTAGGATATTGGCGTGCTAAAATCTGCGAGGATTCCTTATGCTGTTCAAGGAGGATGACTACAGTAGTCAGCATTTTTGGTTAGTCTATTACCACTGCAGCATACTCTTTGGACTGTTACTTTTCTGAAATTGTTCGGCAATGCCAAATTTAAACTTCCTTTTTCCTTCACCGCCACATGGTAGTGTTCCATTCTCCCCACCCCCACACCCCCCCCCCCCCCCGCGCCATGAAGACAGCGTACCTCCAATTGGTTACGTGACGTATATACCCTCTTTAATACCTTGCATAAATCATCTGCATATATCATGCTCACATGGGTTTCTCGCCTTCAATGTGAATATGTACTTAGGAAGGATAAAAGTTTGACAAGATCAAACTATATTACTTCTTAAAGCAGTACATGTTTTTTCATATGAAGCTGGTAAGGGCAGATTGCTCGCTCATTAATATTAGTGGATGCCTATTGTTCTTCTGTTCCTTTATTAGATTAACCTTTATTGGGTAAAGGAAGTCTTACTTCACTGAGATGGTAGGAATTATCTTTAAAGCCCTCATTTGGCATCTAAGATTTAAGACCGGAACGATTTGTGATCATGGAAACCCAATTCTAAAGTGTTAGCAGTGGGTTCCAGGTGCAGAGAGAGAAAATGAGCGGGAGTATGGACTTTCCTCAACCACTTTATCATCTTCCATCAGGTTATGTATTTAGTTTGCCCTCTATCTTTTGGAGTCTTTAGTTACTTGGTTATCGTTCCACTTTCTTCTCCGTAAAAAAAATAACAAACTTACACTTAACTATTTATTGTTCTAATTTTGCAGTATCTATTTGTAAAGCTTGTTATTGTGCAACCCATGCTTAGTGACTTTCGAAGGGTTGGATAGATCCCACGGAATGTGGTGCTTTACTAATGGTTCTTAATTGGAAAGGTCTTATAGATGTATGACAGTTGGCACAAAACTATTGATCATCGATTGCATAGGTCCAAATCAACAGAAAATCCATCCTAAGACTCAGTTACTGCCGTCGAAAGATATAGGTTTCCTACAATATCAAATGCTGAAAACATGTTCAGGACCCTAGGGTTAAACGAAGAGACATATTCACAAAAAAGTAGCAAAAGTTAGCCCCATCAATAGATATGTAGAAGTTTATATCTGCAATGTGAAACAGTGTAACAACTTGTCAATGTTTTTCTAATGCTTGACTCACACCAATTGTATGCACTTGTTTTTTTTTTTTTTATCAGTATTTGCTTCCTTGCTCGTTTACCACAACTTTGCTTTGATGGTTTCTGCTGAAGTAAACATGTAGAGTAAGGACACTTGAATGAAGTTGTGCTTGATGTTAAGATTGGCATATCTAGGGTAAGAATTTTTCTGACTAAACTGTTTTGATTTTTGTTTTGTTTTTTTTCCACTGAGTTTCTGTAAGAAGATATAAGTAAAGCAAAGCAGGTGGTATGAAACTCGGATGCATTTGGGAAGTGGTTTACCCCTAAAAGCTCCGTAAAGGAAAGCCTTGTTGCAAAATGGAAGGATCACAACAGAGTAGGACAACAAAGAGCGATATATGAATTGGTCTTTGCAAAAAGTTACTTTGTACAGCTATCATATATTTTTTGCAAGAGATGGAAATGAGTTGATGACTTCTTCACTTGTATTTGTGTAATTGGCAAATCTAGGCTGAAATACTTATTTTTCGTGGAAATGATCATTGGTATTGGTTTGTCACAATAGATTATTTAGATTTTTTAGTTTCTTTAATGTGAATAAAGTGCTCCCGTTGACTAGGCAGGCCAATTATCTTTTTCCTCACCTAAGCTCAGGAATCATGAGCCTGTTTAACGAGAAAGGCCATGCATAGAAACACTTGGGAGTTATATATTCTTGAACGCTCATGAAGGCAGGCTCAACCAAATTCATGTGAAGTGATGTTAGATGTTTGTTGGATACATCTTGGGCTGAGAGCATTAGGCACATTGCTTTACGTCATTTACCAACTTATATTGTTGATATTTTAGTTCAATGTGTAGGCGCCAAATTTAATAAATCGCGTGAACACTAGGAGAACTGTAGCACTTTTCTCTTCCCCATAAGTTGAGTTGTTATAGTTCTTAACTCCACGTTGATTGATGATAAACCATTCTTGCAATATCCGTTCTTAAGAGTATTGAAGTTTGGGGTCTTAAAGAATTGTCCTTTCTCTCCTTGGTGATATAGATGATAGCTTATCCTCATACGTATATAATTACTTGGGCACTCCCTTGATGTCACTCTATTCTCATGTCCTTGCTATAGAAATTAATGCAACAAGGTGAAGCTCTGTTTGACAACACTTTTTTTTTTCAGTTTCCAAAAAAAACTAAAGAGCAGTTTAATTTTTTTTTTTTTACAAAAACAAATGGGTATTTGATAAATCAGTTTTTATTATTTTCTTGTAGTAGTTTGCCGTGGCGATGGTGAGGCGTGGCGGTGGCCGACGGTGGTGGTGGCGGCAGTGGCTGCCGACGGTGGTGGTGGTTGCTGGAGGCCAGCGATGGTCGCCGGCAGTCACCGGCTGTGGTCGCCAGAGGTGGCGGCCGGCACCCTCCAGAGGTGGCTGCCGGCGGTGGGAGGGTGGTGGTGGTGGTGGTCTCAAAAAAAAAATTGAAAACCGAAACTCATTTTTGGAGTTTTCAAAAATAGCCTTGTTTTAAAAACTGATTTTTTAAACTGAAGAAAAAAAAAAGAAAATGCCAAACGCGTTTATTTTTTCCAGTTTCCAAAACTGAAAAAAAGAAAAAAAATTGAAAAAAAAAGCCCTGTCAAACGGGGCCTAAGATCGAATATGCTCTCTAGCTCTCATTTTCGCTTCGACACTTGCTCCTCCCACAATATCCCAGTCAAATCTTGAAAAATCTATTTTTTAAAAAGTTTTAGGATAAAAATTGATGGTCACTTTCTCCTATAGATGAACAATTCAGAAAATAATTGAAAAGAAACTTGGCCATATATTACATTTTGTGAGGCTGAATCTCTTCCTTCGTTTTCACAAATGTATGTTACTAGCTAAATGTTTTTGAATTGTTACACCGTATATCATTTGTAGTGTAAACTGTCATCAGTAATAAAAGAGAACATGTCGTGTGATCGCTGTTTATCGAAATTATTCATGTGCAACGCACGTACACCATAACTAGTTATTCTAAAAGGGATGAAAAGAAAATGTTCCACATATATGCTTCCTTCACCCAAAAAAAAAATGCCCTTGAACATTTTGACCCAAAAACAATATATAACCATCTTGTACTTCATACCAATAGGATCCTCAAAAAAAATCTCATAATAATTCATGCTATTGATTGCCATAATGACTCTCAAAGTAATTGCTGTCTCTCAGTTTTGACTCCATTCCAATACACTAACCTAACATATATGTGTCTCTACGATTATGTGTATCTATGGTTGAACATTTTCACAAGAATTTACTGACTTCCATCTCACATCTTTACACTTGCCCAACTTCTTAATTTCTTATGTCTTTGGTATAAAAGTATATGTCTCCGAAGTTCTTCAGATACACTGACAAGTCTTGACCAGCATCCTGAAGGATTTGTATATTGATCAAGGAAAAAAGGGAAAAAGATATTTAAAAGCAAGAGGTCAAAACAGAAGACGATTTAGTCATTCAATTAAACCGGAATAAGCAATTGCAAACTATTTGACGTTCCATAAGCAATTGAAGGAGATCACCCCTCACCAGAATACTGGCAGCAACACTTGAAAGTCCAGAGAGAGACACAACAACCCATGCTACTTCAGTTGCCAACTCTTCATCCTTGATTGTGTCAAAGTTATTTGATAAAGTTCAAGAAAAAATGAGGGTAAATAACATAGAATAGTCATCATATTGGACTCTTAAGCGAAGCATTACTAACGTCTAATAGACTCGTTATCATGTGACTAGTACTTCACTCACACTACTAAAGGCATTCGTCCAAGTCGCAAGGATAGTTTCACATCATTGAACGCAGATTACACCTCAGTTCAACAGATTCCAGATTTAGCATTGACTTATGGTTTCCTCAAGTGCCAAAGAATTGCATCAAGTACCCCATGTGATCGATTTTTGGAGAAGAGAGAAGGAGTGCACGAGGTGTCATCGCCGGACGGTGGGGCAGGCACGAGGTGTCATCGCTAGTGAACGGTGTACAGGGAGAATGACGCCGCTATGTCGCCGGTGAAAGGTGGAGGTATCGACACCGGTGACTCGGGGTTCAGAATGTAACATCCCGGAATTTTCCAGAACATTAACACTCAATCAATCGTTTACACTAAGACAATAGAACCCTCAACTCAACCAGTTATAGAACCATCAGCTAGTCAGAGCAACTAAACCATTTATCAAATCAAACTTTCAACTGACTGATTTAAAATGAATGTCAAATCTACGTCTACGGAATCATAATAATATTATTCACCCACACAGGGGTTCTAATGGACAATACAATAACTTCAAATCTTTTCTTACGCTCGCTAGGCTTTAATCCTTATTCAGCAACTTACTACTGCTTATCACCTGCGGAAAGAAAATCAAGGAAGAGTGAGCTTTCGAGAGCCCAGTAAGGTTGATCAAAGATTAAAAAAATAAGAAAACGATACGGACGATTTTACATTTAAGCCAAATAAAAACTTTTAAACGGAGAACATAACGATTAAAAACTATTTTTTTCTATATACAATCAAACGATAATTTTAAAAGGGTTTTCAAAGAAAACCACAGCATTTCAATATAAACATAGGGAGGAGTATCAACTCATTTCCCTTAAATAAATAACCATTTTTAAAACACTTAAAGTGCAATAAACATAAATAGAAAATGTTGAACATGAGCAGTACAGAAGCAAAGCCACCCCGGCAGTGCTCGATACACTTTACATATGCATATGTACACTGACTAGTCCATCTAGGTACTAGTTGAACCCATCCAATAGACCATCCTTATGGCTCCCAAGTTACTAACTCATGTCAACATTGGGAAGTTATAAATAGAATTTAAAAATGCTTTACGATGAGCAATCAATAAACATATCAAATGCACAATGGATTCCAAGGTGAGATGAAATAGAATTCCCAACGATCGCTATAAGGCTCAATTTAAGATTTCATGGGCAAATTAAAAATATTTTTATATCAATCAATAAAAATCAACATCCAATCTAGTTTGTAAAACTGTCATTATAAGCATTTGAAACCAGAATAACGAAATAGGGTTCGGATCGAATTCCTTACCTCGGTCCAAGCTAAGCGATGCTACCAATCCTCGATCAATATTTTCTGAATAACCTAGATTGGCAATCCATTTGTTAGAAAATAATTTATGTCAAATACACTATTAACCCTAATATCAACTACCTGCTGTGTACCCACTCTCTCCGAAATCAAGCACTCAAAACGGTTCTCACACGCGGCCAACCTAACCGAAAATCCTATACACTTCTTAATGTGTACCGACACTCTAAGATTTATAATAATTTACACTAAGATACTTTTATAGCTTAAAACATTATTAAAAGTTAAAATATGAGTTTTCTGAATTTTTGAATATTTTTGAATTAAAATAATTTCCTTAAATGCAATAAAAATCCATAAATTGCCAAAATTACTTCCAGCAGCAAAATAAGTCCCATAATTTTTATAAGAAATTTAAAAATATATAAAAATTATAGAAATTAAAATCAGAATTTAAAAGACATAAAAACTATTTTTAAAAACTTTCATTTTGCTAAAACCAATGCGATGTGGAAAACATAGCAAATAAACTCCAAAAATATCAAATTCAAACTAAGTCTTATTTATACCATAAGAACATTACTCTAATTTTCCCGCAACATTTTCAGGGTTTAATGGCTCCAAAAGAATTTTATAAATCTGAAATTATAGAAAATATTAAAATTTCATATGATCTTAGAAAATTATAAAATTTTGTCAAGAATTCTAATATGATCTAACGTATTATACTGTAAATTTTCACATGCTAATGATAAGTATGCACTAAAATATTCACATGCCGAACTTAACGCTAACCAAATTTACACGCTCCGATCTCTTCTTCTTCTTCATCTTCTCTTATGCACCCACTTCCATGACTCACTAACACAGCAGGCCCACGCCTCACACAGCAGACCCACCCTCTCTGACATGCACCCTCATCCAACCATTATATCCACTATTACCTACACATCTTCACTTACACACACTCACACTCACGTAGCCCCACACTTACCTATATATCATATACATACACCATTTTGCATGCCCACTGCCTCACGGCAGTCTGTCTGTCTCCTTTCCTTCTTTCATTTTAATTCCTTGTTCCTTACACAGACACACACACACGCATTAACACACAGACACACACCCATTAACACTTGTATTTATACACACACCACACATACACACAACCAAAGCACACTTCACATCCACTGCCTCACGGCAGTGGGTTTCCATTCCTCCCTCTCGCTTTATACACACACACACACACTTACACAGTGCACACACTTCACCACACAAAGCATTCCATTCTCTATGTACACCCACGTCTTCCATGATTGTAAAATACACCAACAATCTCCATCTTCTTCTCTATATGTTTCTATCTTCCTCTTCATCTAATATCTGTAAAAATCTGCACACTAAGCACACACAATCACCCACAAACACTCAGTTTCCCATTCCTCTACACTCCCTCACTAGCTGCAAAACCCAACACAATCGCATGTACACATCAGATAGTTTGCACTCACATGCTCTTCACAGTCACTCATGGCCCCTCCCTTCTCTTCTTGCCCCTTACTCCCTCGCTACTCATAAACCCCCAGAACAACTACTGGATCGCCTAGCAGATTCCACACAATCACCATCAACAGGCAAACATGCACCACTCAATGATCACAACCACAACCAAATTTACAACACCCACAACACAATTATCACATGCACCACCCAACAGTCTCGTATCACCTTCATTTGTAACCATTTCAGCCCCTCTTCACCTATAGTCACCCTCACGGCAGCAGCCCGTCTCTACCCACAAGCTCCATGGCTGCTCCCTCCCTCTCTCTCTCTCTCTTCATACCCACAGCCCCGTAATGGTTGTTCCTTGGTGGCGCCGCAAACATCGGTGGACTGCAGCCATGATCCCTCTCCTTCTCTCCCTAAAAACCCACATATCAATATACACAACATGTACTCTCCCTCTCTACACCCAGTGTCTCACGGCATCTTCCTTACTTCTCCTCTTATTACGTCCAACAGCCTCATACCCACACATTACTCACACAAGTTCACACGCACCACTATGCCCCAAATCACACAGAAACCTTCAAATATATATACACATAATCACACATATAACCCCCGTAGCACATGCAACACTCGCCACAACACACATGAATATTGCCTTGAGGCAGTATTGCCTCTCCGATCCCTTACCCGTACTCACACCATCACACATTAGACACTCATACACTACACTGTAACTCTCATAGTTCACCCTCTCTCTTACACGGCAGCTCCAGCCTCCACATAATCTCACAAACACGGCAATTCCAAAGCCCCCCCCCCCCCCCCTTTTATTTTATAAACCGTTAACTAAACAAGAAGAAAGGACCTAAGAAACTTACCGGAGAAAACTAGACGATCGCTGAAATCTGCTTCACTTCCTCGCTTTCTCGGTCGAACTTTAGATAAATGGAAGAGAGCCTTCGGACGGCTGCTCTCTCATAAAAAGTTTATGAATATAAATATAAAACCCTAATCAGGTAATTTACCGAAAACTCCCTTGAGCTTCATTAATCGCTCAAAAAAAAACTGAACCTTAATAATTTTGAAACGGTCCAAAATGAAATTATTTATGATAAATACGTGTTAGGAAAATTCTTAACGGCTGTTAAACTATCCCGCTTTACCATTTGTCGCTAAAAGTCACTAAATAAAATATCAACGCTAGCTGAAAGAAAATTCGTCGCTAAAGTTCTAATTAAACCCGAAAAAGTATCGGGGTGTTACACAGAAGATGCGCCGTCCGGCTATGTCGTCGCCGGTGAATGATGGCTCTTCCATGGCAGTGCGGGCCGCTTCGATTTTCGGAGGAGAGAGGGAGGGTAGATCGCTTTCCGAAAAGTGGAGGAGGTGGACCGTAGATGTGCCGTCGCCGAAAGGTCGAGGGCGTGGAGTCGTCGTCGCAACCAGCAGATGGAATTTGGGGGGTGGGGGTGGGGGGGAGACAGAGTGTGTTTGTGTGTGAGGGGTTGGAGAGAGAAGAATTGTCGGCAGTGTGTAAAATGGGGCAGAGTAAATAGTGCATGACTTGGTTTCATCTACACCGTCATCTCCCACTTAATTTGGTTGGACAGCTGTCACTGGAATTATAGCGTGCCTACTCTAACCTTAGCTGGAGCAAGCGAACCAGATCCAGAAGGAGAGCAACACTTTCACAGGGTTTATAAATCCATAAGGTGGGTGGATTAACGAATTGCGAAGGTCTCTGCCAGAAGCAGAATTTTTAAGAGTGAGATTTGTTTTCCATTTAACTCCACACACCACATGCAACCATCTCAGCAGTTTCTGCAATGGTTCCAAGGTATATCTACTCTTTTATGCTTAAACATTGTTGCCAATGTTTTGCCAATTCCTCAGCCATCTGAATTCTTGTATTTGCAAACTTTTAGTTACAACTCTGTCACTAAATGGACTATCAAAAGTGACGTTAATTTTTTTTATCGACGACTTCTCATCATTGCAATTTGGCCACTGTATTACACTTGCAGGTGCTTTTCTTTCTTGGTCGCCTACTGACTTAAGTCGTTTGGGTCTCCCAACTAATTTTATTTTTTTATTTTGATTTTTATTCTTTTTCGAAAAGATGAGAAATATATACCATCTAAAAGGCAACCTGAGATCAACAACCCTGATGTCCTGAGCAAACATCACACGTTATTTACACACGCCAGTGCAGACCACTATAAAGTCAGGATACACAAGGAAAACCAGGGGAACACAGTACAAACGGATCATAGCAAACAAAAAACACATAGCTTATCCTCAAACTCTGGAAGCGTCCGAGTTTGTATTCCACCATTCACAGTGAACAAAAAAGCGTGCATGGTGCATGTGCCGCCTGGGATGCCAAGCTCCATGCTAGATCCTGATGCTGATTCCTGCTACATGAAATATGTACAGCATGTGCTCCCAACTAATTTTATTAACTTCGCGAAATTGTTGTGTGGGTTAAGGCTTAATTTGGCTCCACAAAATGGATTATTTAAGTGAGGTAGACATCAACTAGTTAATCTTGATGCACTAGAATGAGGGATGATGCTTGCATTTCATTGCTTCCACTTTTTCCCTCTTAATTGAATTGCAATTGTGAAGTAATTTCACAATATATTGCTCATGTAGTAAGAAACTATACATCTTTGCATACAAGTATGTACTCTTACATCGAACACTTCAGGTTAGAAGGTAAAGTGGCACTTATCACCGGAGCAACTCGTGGCCTTGGAGAGTCCATTACAAGGATGTTTGCAAAACACGGGGCTAAAGTAGTTATTGCAAACATCCTAGATGACTTGGGGCAGACATGGGTCTCAAAGTGGCTTCGTTCATTCACTGTGATGTGTCGATCGAATTTGATATCGAAAATGCCGTCAACGCTACTGTCGATAGGCACGGGAAGTTAGATATTATGGTCAACAACGCTGGCATCCTAGATCCACCACAATCTAGCATTATTGACAACGATGCATTAGACTTTGAGCGAGTTATTAAAGTCAACCTCACAGGTACGCAATCATGGTCTGAACTGAAAAAGAAAAAAATTGCGCTAGTTGATGAGTGTTAAGTCAGATACAAGTAGTGTCCTTTTTTTAAATGATATGACACATTGCGGTTCCTTTATCTAAAAAACAGAGTATGGTACTTTAAGATTCTTTATCAGAACCAGCTGCAGTTAATATATTACATAAACCTGAAATGGGCATGCTGAATTGTGATTAAGTGATTATTTCTCCACTCCAAAAATTGCAGTGCATTATGATTTTTGACTATCCTAAATTAATTATCTTGATGTGTTGGCCAACTGTAGGTACACTTCTAACAAGGTAGAGTACACGGAGGTCCCCTATACTTATAATCTTAACTGCACTAAATTATCCTAAACCTTAATGAATGTGGGTGGGACACTTCTCCTCCAATGACTAAGGTGAATCAAACTGGGATAAGGAAAGAGTGAGAGCTGTTTCTCTGTTGCCTCCTAGAAAAAGTTGCAACCCCACCTTCTGAACTCATTCAGAACACTGTCCATATACCAAATATTACTCGAGGTTTACTCCTCACTTTGCCTGCCACCTCGAAGACACTATCGCCCTTCACCATTCAAATATTTTGCGTTTCAAATGGTAAATTTGTTTGAACCCAAGACCTCAACAGTGCAGACTTCGGTTTTTTTGCAAATGCAAGGTGGTATTTAGCTAGTGTTTGGTAACACTTCCACTTTTGATTTTCTATTTCCAAAAAAAAAAAAAAAAATCAGTTTAAAAAAAAAAAATTTTACAAAAAAAATGGGTATTTGTTTACCCAGTTTTTATTTTGAGTTTTTTTTCTTTTGGGTGTTTGATTACCTAATTTTTATTTTGAGTTTTTGTTTTGTGGTGGTTTGCGGTGGCGGTGGTGGGACGTGGTGGTGGCCGACTGTGGCAGGCAGTGGCCGACGGTGGTGGTCGCCGGCAGTCGCCAGCAGTGACTGCTGGCCGTCGGAGGAGGCTGCGGGTCGCCGGAGGAGGCTGCCTGTTGCCGGCGGCTGCCGGTGGTGGTGGTCTCAAAATAAAAACCAAAACCGAAAATTCATTTTTGGAGGTTTCAAAAACAGTCCTATTTTAAAAACTGGTTTTTAAAACTGAAAAAAAAAATTTGTGTGTCAAACGCGTTTATTTCTCCAGTTCACAAAATTGAAGAAAAAACTGAAAAAATAAGTGTTACCAAACGGAGCCTTAGTATCCGAGAAAAACTTGATGTAACTCTTAGAGTTTGAGAAACTTGTTTGAAAAAAAGCAAACTCTTTAGTGCCAGATTGCTTAGAAATGAGTTTTGGAACATCATTTGCGTTTCAAATGGTAAATTTGTTTGAATCCAAGACCTCAACAGTGCAGACTTTGGTTTTTGCAAATGCAAGATGGTATTTAGCTAGCTAGCATTTGGTAAAACTTCCAGTTTTGATTTTCTGTTTCCAAAAAAAATAAAAACAAAATCAATTTAATTTTTTTTTTTACAAAAACAAATGGATATTTGATTACCCAGTTTTTATTTTGAGCTTTTTTCTTTTGGGTGTTTGATTACCAAATTTTTATTTAGAGTTTTTGTTTTGTGGTGGTTTGCGGTGGCGGTGGTGGTGGCCGCCGGTGGTGGTCGCCTGCAGTCGCCAACGGTGGCTGCCGGTCGCCGGAGGAGGCTGCCTATCGCCGGCGGCTGCCAGTGGTGGTGGTGATGGTTTCAAAATAAAAATAAAAACCAAAACCGAAAATTCTTTTTTGGAGTTTTCAAAAACAGCATTGTTTTAAAAACTGATTTTTAAAACTGAAGAAAAAAAACGAAAATTGTGTTTCAAACCCGTTTATTTTCTCTAGTTTACAAAACTGAAAAAAAAAAACTAAAAAAATAAGTGTTACCATACGGAGCCTTAGTATCCGAGAAAAACTTGATGTATAAACTCTAGAGTTTGAGAAACTTGTTTGAAAACAAGCAAACTCTTTAGTGCCAGATTGCTTAGAAATGAGTTTTGGAACATCATTATAGTTAGGAAGGTGCTTTTACAATTTAACTAGTATTAAGATTAGGGTGTACTAGTTTTCATACTACTTGTAATCAAATGAGCGAGTTTTAGCGCACTTAGTACTTTTAATAAGTATAATTGTTAGATTTTTTGTAATATTATCAGTCACATCTTTTCAAAATAAAAACATAAATTTGGAAAATAAAATGTTCAAAAAATAATAACGCCATGTGCGACCATGCCAAATCACGTCACAACAGTTATATGTATAATATGTAATCGTTGTAACTATTTTTTTCAACAGCTGTGTTTGTCCAAAACATACATTTTCAAGTTTTATAAGTTCGATCATAATGTGTCTTTCCAGAATAGTTGCAATTTCTGCACTCTCTTTTTTCTGAAAAATTTCTAAAGCCAAGAGTGAATAGCTTCAAAAAATTTCGAAGGAGAATTTTCAAATTGGCTGTTTACGAATTCCTATTGAGACTTTGTTGTCTCCATGAAGATTATTTATTTGCAACCCGTTACAAATTCGATTTTGAATGGGGATTAATAAAGCCTTTAATAAAACGATTACACCGTGACAAATCGCCTTTTTTGAAGAAGTTGATGTTGAAAAACTTGTTTGTGATTTCTAGCATCTAAAAATAAATATGACTCTTAAGGCTTTTGGTGCTCCTAGGTTGACAGCCATTATCAAGTGATAGAATGGCCCTCACTGTTGTAAATATTTTATATGTTGTCAAATATATACTCAATGCATTTCTAGATACTAATGTGTCTTTGTGGTAATTGCATTTACGGTCGATAATGTTAACCATATTATTTGTGTGTTTGTGTAGATCTATAACAGTTATAAAAAAAAAAGCATGAAGAAGAAATGAAAAAAAAAATCAAGGCAAAAGAAAAAGGTTTAAAATTTGTAATATGTGAAGGATGCTTCAAACGAAGGCTAAGGTTCAGATCGGCAGCACCTATAAGGAACCGATGGCACCAATCATGCAATTCTTCGGCCTATGATGATAGGATTGTTATCCACTTCCTTGGACCGTGACCCCTCTCCAATGGTCTTGAAGCCCTTCAACTTCAAAGTTTTGAATGTTTCCTTGGTAGGTTCTAATAGCCATATCTATATCTACGTATTTATAAAAAACTGAAATTTTCGTTTAAAATTGCGACATATAGAATTTTTAATCTTTCATATTTGCGATACATAGGATTTAATAGGCTTTCTCTATGTAACAAATTAGCCTTAACTTTTAACATGGGATTCCCCCAATTTTGATGGACTCTTCAGAGTAAAAGTATACACATTTGTGTGTTACACTCCTACTAAAACTTTAAGGTTACTTTGGTCTATATGTCTCTGTATCTCTTTCACTCTGAGAGGTGTTTTTGTGGACACAGAAACTTTGATGGATCTTCTTGATGGATCTTCTCATGTATGAAGGAAGCATATAATGCAGAGTTGGGTTTTGGAAAAGAAGACAAGGGACATACTATTTGTTGAGGTAGCTGAGCACGTAAAATTCATTAAATAGTACTATTTATGTAGAAACATGTCAAAAATTTTATATATAAAATCATGTAATGCTATTTGGTACCACTTGCAACTCCTTAACTCTACCAAACTATACAATGCTGGCTTATTCCTCATTGAAAAAACATAACTTTGATAAAAACCAATTCCTCCTCAGTTTTTCTCAAGGTTGAAGACGCATAAGAAGATAAAGGCTAACAATTTCACCTCTAAAGTCAGTCACACCAGGAAAACTACCATTCATCAATCTCAACGCAAAAAAAAAAAATACTGCAGAGGAATACTGACCACCCTTTCGAGAAAATGCCACTACTTACCACGGTAAGCAATTAATCAAGTTTTTTTTGTTCTCACATACTGCAGCATAGAAAAAAGATTTACTTATTCATGATGCTTGCAAATTAAGTGGTCTTTGAAGGCAAGAGACGATTCAATTTCATGCTAGAGTTGGGCAAGGAAGCTAGGCAGATGACTATTGTAGAAAAGTTTGTATCAAGGGTTTGTCGGCCCCTAAAACAAAGAAGAAGTCTTTCCTTCATGCTGCTAGGGATGAAGATTGGCCAAAACTAATTTCTTGAATGTCGATCGGGTTAAGGGGATGTAGATTCACTATAAGACTACAGGTTAGTCACTTTTGGTTGCTTCTTGAGAGCCTGTAACAATAACCCCTCGAGTAACTATGGATGCTTCTTGGGAGCCTGTAAAAAATAGACCTTAAGTAACTTATTGCTCATGATTTCATGTGTAACTTCTTTTAGATTCTTGGATATCACCGAATTTTGGTTGTATCATGATGTTAACACTTAGAAAAAGATGGAAAAAAAAAAGGGAAAGAACTTAGATTCTTAAGCTCATGCCTGAAAAAAAAATTTTAGTGATTCCAGTTGGTGAATATGATATCATCTTTCCTGCTTGCCATAAGGCAAATTAGTGATTAGTTCAATTACTAACTTTTTTTGGTCATGTATATATTCAGTATAAATATGCACAATTGTGGAATTACATTAAGCTGATGAAAAATGTATTAAGCGATGAGAGCTTCCCTATTTTTTGTAAGGGCAAATTAGTAGATTTAGATATTACACTAGACATTTACATAATTATGCAAGTACATTATAGAAGTATATAAGTATACGTATTGGTGATGACAATGTGAATGCGGTGATGATAATTATCATAACTAGAAACATAAATTGGTTGTCTGGATGAGATTTTTTTCTATACATATACCTGATTTCACTTTGAGCCAACTTGGTAAATTATAGTACTTTATTTCTTCCTTTCTGGTTTAAGCCATTATGTAATTAATGATTGTAAGTAGTTGTTATATTCGTTCCGTAACCTTTAGCACTATTTCTTGGGATATATGAAAGAAGACTTTGGAACTCCAAGAAAAATCAAAGTCAAGCAGCATTTACTCTTTTAGATTGTAAGCGTTTATTCATAAAATTTACGATTAGTTTACTCTTATGCACCAACCTTTCTAAAGTCATGTTACACACCATTTGAACTAATTATTTTTGAACTTGGATCCCGAGAGAAAAGTAGAAATGGTCAGAGAATAAGCTGCAATAAGCTTGACAATGAATTTCAACGATAAAGTAGATGAAAAGGTAAATCAGTAATTAGAGTTATTTTATCCTTAATTGACAACTAGAAGCACAACAAGTTCTTCCCCTATGGTGGGGTCAACTTAGGTGGCCAATGGCAGTGGTTATGGTGGTGGTACTAGCAAGATATCGATAGTAGATGTGATAATGTAACGGGGATTGTAACCGTAGTGATTGTCATTAGTAATGTAATGTTATTTGTTTAGGTGGTAGCTCTGGTAAGTTTGTAACAATTATTATTCTACGACAAGCAGTGACATTGGTGTTGGCGTGTAGTGCTATGGTTGTGGTGGCCATAGCCGCAACAATAATATGGTGGAGTGATTGTATATATAATTGTTATATTAACAGTTATTGTAGTTGTTGCAGTGGGCAAGTTATGTGTAAATCTAGATGGGAAAGTGATGGACGCGACCTGAAAAAAGGACTTAGCAATTTTAGGTTTAGTTCTTTTAAGCAACTTGAAGCTATGCAAATTCCCTTCCGGAACTAGGAACTGTCAAAAGATTTTTAGAAGACGAGCGGTTTATCTATATGTTATTTAAACATGCAAAAAACACTAGGATACTAGCTCCAAATTAAGTCATTGGTTTATAGTAGTTTTCACCGATAAAAAGTAAAAAACAAACATTTATTACATAGATGCAATCATAACTTTAGTGACAAAGGTAACAAGATCTAACCAAAAATTAGCAGAAAATCTTCTCCTTGCTTTACGGTTACATGACCATTTTTCCTTATTCTTACTTATAGAGTATGAAAAGTACCTAAACTAAGTACATGTAAATAGTTGTAATGTTAAGATGGAACAACAATTTATAGTGTACATGTCGCTAAATTTCTCACACTAAAATAAGTATTATCTTCATGTTATCATTTTTATCAACAAAATTATCACAAAAATGTACGGCAATGCTAATTGATGAGGTGGGGTTTAGCAAATTCAATGATGTTGATCCTAACATGATATGTTAACACAGAGAGAAAAATGTAGCTTTTGGACTTATCTCTCGGGAACTTATTCACTATAGGTAGCTTTTTGTTAATCAAGTCATGTAAAACAAATGTTATGTAAACCAATAAAAGTAGCAGCTATCAGGCATCTGTTGACAAAAAGGGAATACTGAAGGTGTACGTTGGAGCCTAGCACTTAGTCTTCTCCATATACATCGTAGATCTTTAGTTTTATATCGCTATCTTGCTTGCAAGACTTCAAACTCCGAAACTATAATTTCTGTAGCAAACAAGAAATGAGCAAATTAATTTGTCCCAGCAGATTTTTTCTTATATTTGCACCCTTTATTTTTTACCAACCCATTTAAATTTAGCACTTTTAAGACATTGAAGTAAAATATGTTTGTGTTGTTAGAATGGCAATCACTTAATTTCTATTGCATACGCGCCATAGTCCATATCATATTTGCATCTGTTCTACCTTTTATTCAATTTGCACTCAAACTATGCTGTTTTATTTGCAATTACTCATTCTCCTATTGTAAAACTATGTGATTAATTTTGTATTTTGACGTCTTCACAACTAAATTCTTGAACTTTTAGATGTGTCTATACAGTTGAGTACCTAAGGTATTTGAACCCTCTTTTAATATCTTTTCATTTGGCACTAATATGAATTCCTTACCGGCAAATATGGGTCGAAGAGTGAAAAAAGAAAGAGAGTCTGAAATAGAATGGTAAAGGTTCTAAATATTTGTATTTTAAGATGTCAATTTCTATGCATTTTACATAATAATTTGAGACGAGTAAAGAACCTTTGATGGATTAAAAATAGATATTTGTTAGATTGGGTGTAAAAAATGAACTAATGTGGATTTCTGAGAAAAAAATTAATAAACTCAATTGATGAATGTACACAGAGAAACGCCAAGGGCTTATTGGTAACTTAAAATAACTATTTCTAAAGAAGTTATCTCAGGGAAACTATCTATCACATGTAAAATGGTGAATCATTGTGTCATTAACTTGTTGGTAATTGTTTTATTGCATAAGCTTATTTCATCCTTAGTTTTTCAGAAACAGTCCGGTTAGTTTTTCAGAAACAGTCCGGTAGAAGTTAAAGTTAGCAGTATTTTGTTTTTTAAGATTGATAGAAGGAACTTTGAAGGAAGTCTTAATTATATTTTTGTAAGCTTTATTGCAAGTTTGCAATCTCATGTACTAATCCTTTAAATCTAACATGTTATACTTAATTTGGAACTATTCTTCTCGCATGTTAACATCAAGAGGCCATTCGACATTACTGGGAAATAAGTTCACACGAACTTCAAATTTGTTTGAAGATTGAAAAGGAATGAAGCTAAATGAGGTTTGAGACTGGCATGTGGCAGTTGACACAGCGATAGTGTTATAGGTAAATTTTTGTAAAGACAAGCAGGTAGCGGTAGTAGTAGTGGCGATAGTAGTGGCGGCGACTGCAACTATGGTGAGACTAATTATGGCCAATGACAGTAATGGCATTTATGGTAAAGAAAATGGTAGCACTAAGGTGTTGAGGTTTCAGTATAGTAATGACAGATAACTGTTGTTAAGAATTCAAATTGGACAAAAGGTAAACCTAATTAAAAGTGATGATTTTGATTTTAGTACCTTGACAAAAACTTGGACGTTTTGAAATTTCTACCCTAGGACTAGGAATGGTTAAACTTTAAACCAAATTGTATCCTGTATTACCACGGTTCTAACAAGTCCGAATAATTTATCGGTGGTGCTTTCAATAGGCGATGTAGGTATAAATTTAATCACTTAAATATAGACAAAAGCACATTTTATAAGACAGTCAAAACAACACATGCAATAAAGTAAGTATCAAGAAAAGAGATATAAGGTAACTACTGAACATATAGCGTTTTGCTATACCTCCAAAGTGATGGTCTTTTTTGTAACACCCCGATACTTTATTGGATTTATTTTTAAAAAAAAATTAGCGACGAATAGTGAAGCGGGATAGCGTAACGGCCGTTAATTATTTTCCTAGCATATAGTTTATCTTAAATAGTTATTCTGCGCTGTTTCGTAATAATAAAAAGTTTCGGGTTAGTTTTGAATAAGTATTAAAAAAATTAAGGGGGTTTAGGTAATTTTTCTTTTAGGGTTATATATATAGAACCTACTACTAGAGCAGCCGCCCCAAGTTTTCATTCCATCTGGGACTCGGTAGATAGAGAGAGTGAAAGAGAGATCTGAGAGAAAGAACAGAAAAGGGGACAAAAGTGGAGAGGAAATACTGGAAGAGAAGAGAAGAGGCACGGCAGAGTGAGTAAAGATCTTGGAGAAGAGAATTTTCGGCGAGCGCGTGGAGTTTTTCGGTAAGTTTTCTAGCCATATTTTTAGATTTATGCATCGTTTATGGGTTTGTAAGGGGGGGCTGCCGTAGGCAGCGTGCATGTGGGTTTCGGTGGGATGCCGTGAGTTTTGTGGTGGTGGCCATGGCTCTCCAAGGACAGCCCTGGGTGAGTCTGAGGGCGGCTGTGTATATGTGAGTTAGAAAGAAAGCGGGATGTCTGCATATGTGAGATTGTGGATACTCACTGGGTGCGTGGGTATGCGTTTATGTAAGGTTGTGCTGTGTACTCAGCAAAGAAGAGAACGGCAGGAGCCATGAGTCTGTGTATGTGGTGTTATTATGTGCATGAGATAGTGTTTCTCTTCTTGTGAGTACTGTATGTGTGCGTTTGTATATATACCTGTGTATAGTGTAATTCTTGAATGCAGTTTCACAAGAAGTGAGTGATATATATATATATATATATATATATATATATATATATATATATATATATATACTAATCGTATGTGGGTCAAAGGAAATAAAGAGAACGGAGCAGCAGCAACAAGGTGCTGCGTTGGGTGTGATTTGCATCTGTAACATGAGTGTCTACATGTGGGTTTTAGAGAGAGATAAGGACCATAAGCTGTGGCTGTTGGAAATGGGTGTGTGTAAGTTTTTGGTTATGTTGCTGTGTGCAATGGATGAAAAATGGAAGGCATTGAGTGCAGATTGGTGAGGTGTGGGTTTATGTGACTGTGGAGTGCATGAGTATGGTGAGTGGTGCGTGAGTTCTGTGAGCAGCAAGTAGAATTGTCAAATGGGCCGGGCGCCCCGCGGCCCAGCCCGGCCCGGCCCCTTTTTGGCCCGGGCTTGGCCGGCCCATACATGAACAGTGCTGGCCCGGCCATTTTGGGCTCAGGGCCTGGGCCAGGCCTGAATTTTTCTGAAAAAAAGCCCGGGCCCGGCCCGGCCCGAAAAAGCCCGAGCTTGGCCCTGCCCGAAGAACGGCCCAAAAAAAGCCCGGTTTTGGCCCGGGTCAGGCCCGGCCCGGTTCTTGCCTGGGTCTGGCCAGGGTCAAAGTGGCCAGAGAACTGTTTTTTCTTTTCTTCTTCCAACGACAAGCCCGTGTACGAATAAAAAATGAAAAAAAAAGAGGTAAAGAAATAAAGTGACGAGTTTGACCATTTCTAATAGCAACATGGGGATTAAGCTAATTTGACTTATGGGTGGGTCAAGATTGGGACTTCTTCATCACTTCCACACTTTGCTCTTGAACCTATTTGTGACTGGCCTTCATCACAAAAAATCACCCCTTTTTCAACAAGTTTGCTGCAACAACTACTGTAATACCAAGCCATTAGTGAGAGCACTCTCTGTATCAGCAGCAGCAAAAATGGTCAAGGCCATTAGGGTTCATGAAGTTGGTGGCCCTGAGGTCCATTTCTCTCTGTCTCTCTCCCGATATCTGTGTGTATTTGTGTGTGGATATCATACTTAACATATGTAGTTTGCGATTTAATCCGCTGGCTCTTTTGAAAGTAGCCGCTAAATATTGAATAACAAGAAAATGCCAAAAAAAATTAAAAAAAAATGGGCCCGAGCCCGGCCCTAAATGTTGGGCCTAGGGCCTGGGCTTGGACCGGGCCCAGATATCCCCAGAGCCAGGCCCGGCCCAGCCCAATTGGCAGCCCCCTTGGCCCGGCCCCAGCCCGTTTTGCTCGAGGCCCGATGGGCTTGGGCTGGGCCGGCCCAAGCCCGACCCATTTGACACCTCTAGCAGCAAGGTGTGTGTTTATGTGATTGTTGAGCTTATGAGAGGCGCAATAGGCTGCCATGGTGCAACCTGCAAACGGGAGTACTATGTATATGTTATATGTGTGGGTATAAGATAAGTTAAAGTGGTGAACGGAAAAGGAAGAAAGAAAGAGAGGCATGCAGTGGGCATTGTGGCTGAATATGTGAATGTAATGTGTGGATATAGTTGTAGGTGGGTTCGGTGTGTATAATGGGTTTAATTGATTATGGTTGTGAGGTGCGTGGGATGGTATGCATTGTGAATGGAGTGTGTACAGGTTATGGAGTTTGTGTGTGCATGAGAGTAGTGAGAATGGGAGGTGGTGCAGCTGTGTAGTGGTGAGGTGCTGTGAGCATGTGCGAGTATAAATGGTGAGTTGTGAGCCTGTATAATGTGTGTAAAATGAAAGAAGAAGGGAGACCCACTGCCGTGAGGCAGTGGGCATGGCAGGATAAATATAAAGATACAGTGGGTTTGTACCAGGTGGGTATTGAGGGAGAAGTGAGAATATAGTGTGTAATGTATGTATGTGTGTGTGTTTTGTGAATGTAATGACTGTGGGGTGTGAGTTTCATGGGGTCTGTGAGTGCAATAGTCTATGAGTGCAATGAACAAGGAGAAGAAGAAGGAAGTGAACTGGAAGTGAATTGGGTTTGGGTCACAGTAAATTGTGCAGTAGGTGTAACGGGTTAGCGTTAAGTGCGGTGCGACCATTCGATAGTGTATGATGACCATTTGTGCATAAAACTTTACAGTATAATACGTTAGACTATATTAGAATTTCTGGCAAACTTTTATAATTTTCTGAAATCGTATGTCTTTTTAATAATTTCTGTAGTTTCAGATTTGTGAAATTCTTTTGGAACCATTAAACCCTGAAAATGTTCTGGGAAAAATTATACTAATGTTTTCATAGTATAATAAAGACTCAGTAAAAGTTTGATGATTTTTGGGCTTGATTTGCTATGGTTTCCATATCACATTATTTTTAGCAAAATGAATATTTGAAAAATAGTTTTAATGCTTTTTAATTTCTGATTTAAATTTATATAATTTTTATACATATTTTAAAGCTATTACAAAAATTATGGGACTTATTTTGCAGCTGGAAGTAATTTTGACAATTTATGGATTTTTATTGTATTTAAAGAAATTATTTTAATTCAAAAATATTCAAAATTTTAGAAAATTCATATTTTGACTCTTATTAATGTTTTAAGCTATAAAAATATTTTATTGAAATTTTATTATAAATTTTGGAATATAGTTACGCGTTAAGTAGCGTACAGGATTTCTGGTTAGCTACGTTGGTCGTGTGTGGAATACGTTTCGGGTCGCGTGATTTTGGGATTAGAAGTAAGCACGTGGTGGGTAGTCGATATCAGGGTTTCTAGTATATTAGACATAAATTGTGTTCTAACAATTAAATTAAAAATTTAGGTTGATTCAGAGAATACTGATCGAGGTTGGTAGCATCGCTTAGCTTGGACCGAGGTAAGGATTTCTCTCCGAACCCCATTTCGTTATTCTGTTTCAAATGTTTGTCATAACAGATTTACAAAATACATTGATTGTTGATTTCTATGTTTGAAATAAAAAGCGTTTGTTTTGAAACTGTCCATGAAAGCCTAACTTGAACCTTAAGCGATCGTTTGGAATTCGTAATTTGTTTATTTTCATTTGTTTTATCGATTCAAATATCATAAAATGTTTTGAATTATATATATTATTTTTTAATTTTGACATGAGTTAGTAACTTGGGAGCCATAATGATGGTCTGTATTGTTGGCGTTATAAGGATGGTCTGTTGGATGGGTTTAACTAGTACCTAAATGGACTAGTCAGTGTACATATGCATATGTAAAGTGATCGAGCACTGCCGGGGTGGCTTTACTTCTGTACTGCTCATGTTCAATGTTTCCTGTCTATATTTTATTACCCTTGAACTGTTTTGAATTATTATCTATTCATGCTTTATTATATCCGAAGTGTTTCAAATGACTATTATTTAAGGGATTGAGTTGAATACTCATCCCTATGTTTATATCGTATTGTAGTGATTTCATCGAAAGCAAAATTCCTCAAAAAGATGTTATTGGACTTGAATGTAAAAATCATTCGTTTTGTTCATCTATGTCTAAGTGTTGTATTTTATTGAAAATACTCCTCAAAAGTTTTATATGAAAAATCGTCCAAATCGTTTTGTGATTTTAAATCTTTGTGCGACCTTACTAGGCTCTCAAAAGCTCACTTCCTTTTGACTTCCTTTCCGCAGGTGGCAGCCAGCAGTAGGTTACCTGAATAGGGATTAGAGCCGAGCAAGCAAAAGCGAAGGAATTAGATTTTGGTATTCATCATTAGAACACCTGCGTGGGTAAATATTATTGTTTAAATTTTTCTTAGACTTAGACTTGGTATTTCGATTATGGCAGTTGATTGAGAGTATAGTTTGATTGACGGATAGTTGCTCTGACAGCTTGTTGCACTATTTATTGAGGTTAAGGACATTATTGTCTTAGTGTTATCGATCGAGTGAGTGTTAACATTTTGAAAAATTTCGGGATGTTACATTTTTGGTCCAAAAAAAAAATTGCATATCACCGCTAAGCCAACACACTTTTGTTACTAAGCTAGACAGTGCATTAGGCCTATCTTAATATTAATGTGCAAACATTATTTTTGATGAGATACACAAAAGTCAAGGAGGATAAAAAAAGACTATAAAAACAACATATTGTTGGTGAAATATTTTGTAACTTTTTTTAATAGTAGTTCTAGCTAATAAATGCTTGAACTGAAGTTTGAGCTAACAGATTTCATGAATATGATAGTTCTTATCCATGGCAATGGGCTAATTTGTTTGAGAAATTGATATAATTGATTGATTGCAACTAATTTGTTTAAGATGTATACATGTATTAGCTTATATATTATCATTGGAAATATTATCTATTGTTCGTCATTTGGATTAGAATTTGTTCTACTATGCTAAAGTATATGTTACAATGAAATCAAATTGCATCACGTACACCCCGTGCATTTGCACGGGTCCATTAGCTAGTACATACTAAAAGACCAAACTTTTGGCATTTTAAAGCCCCCGTTGATATATCTTGGACATGGAAGAAAATATTAAAACTAAAGAGCCTTTAGCAGTTTGCTATTAGATATTAGATTGGTAATGGTATGAATACATGGTTCTGGCTTGATAATTGGCTCCCTAATGGACCTATTCTGCATTAGTTTGGAAATAGAATAATCTATGATGCAGCTAGTTCAGTAAACCTAAAGATAAATGAAGTTTGGTTGAATTTGGTTGAATGATGGCAGAAACATTCTTAGAAGATAGCAGCAGCTCAGAGCATTGCATTGTCAATATCTACTCATCCCTATATCAATGCAACTGAAGAAGATCAAATTAAATGGATACACCAAGCAAATGAAAATTTAGCATAAGCTCTACTGGGAATACTATCAGAAATCACAAAGAACAACCTACATGGTGGAAAAAATTTTGGTTCCTCGGTTACATTCCTAAGTGTGAGTTCATTTTATGGATGCTCTGCAAACAGAAACTGAGAACAAAGGACAAATTAAAGGCATGGAATGCAATGACTGAGGATAGATGTTGCTTTTGCTTATAGCGTCAAGAAACATTAGAGCATTTTTTTATGGCTTGCCCTGCTACGAAAGAAGTATGGGATAAAGTGTTGGACATGTTGAGAGTCAAACATGCATTTCACAATTGGTCACAGCTCTTATAATACGCAAGCAAGAAGTTTAGAGGAAAAAGCTTTAGAACTTCTTTGAGCAAGTTAACCTTGGCTGTGACATTCTATCTGATCTGACATGAAAGAAATCAAAGGATATTCACAGGCCAACAGAAGGAAGTTGATGGACTAATTAGTGAGCTCGAACAGTGGATTCTCTACAGAGTTTTGAGTTGGAGAAAGATACCCCCATCCTTGGAAAACCAACAGCTATGCCTTAATTGGAGAATTCCTCTTGCAATGTTGCAAGCTTAAGTATTTTATAATTCATTATTTTTTTCATCTGTTGAAATAGGTTGCATAAAATGGACAAAAACTGTATATTGAGCTTTCATGGTAATAAAGGACCTGTTACCCAAAAAAAAAAATGGAGTGATGGTGGGGGGTTTGGCAGAGGCTTGAGTTGTGGTGGCTTGATTCAGTCTGGCCGGTGAAATCAGTAAGAGCGGTGTTCATTTTTCGTTGGGCCTCTCGATGAGGTATATTTACTATGAAACGATAGAAGCAGAGAGATAATTTAAGGCATCAGATGTGAAGTGAAAGTGTTTTTGGCAATGGGTTTGTAAAATGGAGTGTACATGAATGGCAATGGTCATTTACATATTTGTCGTCCTACATCCAAAGTGAGTCACGTGAGGACTTGCTCGACCTGAGTTATAGTTTAGGGACATACTTATCTCAAATGGTTAGTTTAGGGGTGTTATTGTATTTAAAAGTCAATAACACCCTTAATGTTTGTAAACCATCTAAATTCAAAAAAACATATCTTTCGAGAAGATGTTTAACCATGTAACCCCATGGAATCTTTTTGTATGCTGGGACTAGATCCACACCCATTTTTTATTAAAGTCATACCACTTTGCCACTAAAAAAATGCATTAGTGATCTTTAAGCTCTTTAGCGACAAAATATTTAAATTTAGCCAAAAAGATTTTAAATTAGCCTCACCTTTTTAATAATCATAAACACCCTACCTTTCAAATTTAAAAAAGGTATTTCAAGGAAAAATGCTAAATCATTTAACCCTTTGCATATCAAAATTTGAAAGTTTTAAAGCTATATATATATATATATATATATATATATATATATATATATATATATATATATATATATATATATATATATATTGGAGTCTTTATCAATTCGGTTTCACCTAAACCTGTCACCCCCAAGAGTGAAATATACAAAACCTGTAACCATATGTAGAACATATTATCACAATAATATTTGGTATTGCAAGCTTTAATGAAACAAGCAAAGATAATAAACATATGAAAAATATGACATCATGCTCATAAGGGTATTCCAATAACTTTAATATGAACTTTGAATTATTCATTTGCCATGATTGAAATCATGATTTGGAGCAGAATGGTTTGATCTTGGGCCTCTCAAAAGTCATGATTACATATCCATTTTAAAATTTTCTAAAAGAAAATTCAGTTTTACGGCAACTGCCTTGAGCTAATATGTCCCTATCTAAAACCTAGAATTAAACTTCAATTTTACGATAACTTTTAAATATATTAATATGTTTGTATTGAAATATATATATATGCACAATAATTTAAATCAGTAGCATTGCAACTATATACAAATCTAAAATAATATTAAAAATGAATGAATTTTTTACGAAAAACCAATTTAGCTTAAACAAAATATTGTGTTTCGCCTAAAAGATTACTGAAAACTCTGTTATCTGCAAGTTGTTTTCTTTGATCAAATTTAATATAGATAATATAGTAACTCTAAGATGGTTTAGTTTTAATATAAATGAGGATAGGTTTTGATATGACTTTTTCAGGGTGATTTTGTAGGAGATGAAAGGGTTTTCTTCCTTTTTTTAAATATAAATAACAAAACAACTCTTAACTCCAATAATAATATATGTTTCAATAAGCGTAGTTTGAGGAAAGAGGCTTGACATCTTATGAGAAGTAAAAAAAAAATTATTTTTAGTAAATATCAAAACAACCCTTAACTTTAATAAGAATAGATGTTTTAATAAGGGTAGTTTACTAAAAGAAGCTTGATATCATATGAGAAGTCAAAAATAGTCTAATCTAAGAAGGGTATTTTATGGCGAAGAAAGTTTTAAGACAAAAACACTCCTCACTCTAACCTTCATGAAGAGAAAAATTAAATAAGGGCATTTTAAGGAAAAAAGATTAGCCATTATATGTAAAAAAAAAAATAGATTAACCTTTGAGAATTTTTTTCTAGAAGAGGACATTTGTTTCGGGTAGACCTTGGTGGGTTTGGGGTAAGTGTGGGAATAAAGGGGGGAGGGAAAAAAGGGGCTCATAGTAGCAAGATAAAAGAAGCAAAGATTGAATGCTCCCTAAAAGAGGCAATTCCAAACTTTTTGAAGAACATGGAGCTTCTATAAAGTTCTTATTAGGGGTGAGCACGGTTCGCTTTGGGTTTGGTGAGCACGGTTCGCTTTGGGCTCAAATCGCAAACCAAACTGTTACCCCTCGATTTGAAAAATGGTGAACCGAACCAAACCAAGCACCATCGGATTGGACGGTTTGGTTTGGATTGATTTGCGCCCACTTAAAGATGACGTTCATTTGCAAACTACTATTGGATCTAACAGTGATTAAAAATTAAAGTTATATGTTTTTTAAATTGAATATAATCTTGTTACATTCGATATATAAGTGTTCTTTGATGTATGAGAAAGAATGAGTTAATATAGAACATTTATTGGTCACGAAATTTTTGTGTTATAAGTGTTCTCACAATTTTCTTTTCTTACAACTTTCTAGATTTGTTCATATGGATTTGCTTACTACTGTATATGTGAAATTGTCAATGAATGTTACTAAAAGTAGAGTAACATATCATAAGTCGGTTCGATTAGGTTTAGAATCGGTTTAAAAAATATGAACTGTGAACCAAACCGACACAAGGTCAGTTTGAGAAATGTGAAACCAAACCATTAAGATCTTTGGATGGTTTGGATTGGATTGGTTTGGTTTGATCGATTTGAGCGGTTCGGATCGGTTTGAATAATTTGATGCTCACCCCTAGTTCTTATGGGGATTAGAACCAAGCCTATCATCAACTATACTCTATGAGGCAATTTAAGGGAGGATTACAAGTTATTGTACTATTACAGTGGAAGCAACAAAGGATCCTACATTCTGATTCTGGGACATATGCCCTCAAAATTATCTTTGTGGGCGACAGAAAAAGGAAACACCATTGCGCCCTTCCCTACCCCACCCCACCCCACCAACCCAACACGCACGACGCTTTCCCCGGATAGCTGAGTATGGACTCTTCAAGTCAAAAGAGTGCACAAAGAAAACCTAGTAGAGATTGAACTTAAATAAAAGGGACCAAATGAAAGCCGGAAACTTGAACCCCCAAAGCCTCGGAACTGGCAATAGTACCATGTAAACCAACAACGTAGGAAACTTACAGAGTTTAGATATAATGATTGTCTCGACAACTTCATGCATTATGTACGGTTTTAGAAAATAAAGTCAATACGTATATTAATATTAGTAACGATCACGTACTTTGCACGTTATATAGTGATTTGAAATAAAAAAGTCATAAACCTTGGTCAAAAAATACAATTGAAATTAATTTATATGACTATTATAATTAAATGATACTCCATAATAAGTAAATATGTTGTTAACCGCTAATTAAAGACTTAAATTATCAAAATTCATTGCACAAAATATGGTCTTACTTTCAAACCCAAATTGTTAATGTCAATTATCACCAACATTTGTCACTACTTATCGTACTTATTTCTTTTGTCACATCAACTTTCCTCTACACAAAATCCTAGATATTCCATATTACTCTTGTTATCTAAGGTACATTGTATATCTAATTTCGACGAAACACTACAAGTTTGATATTGAAATAATAAAAGTAAACAAAGTGTTTTAGAGACAATTAGTGTTAAGCGTATCTACTGTAGTTGTTCAATTTTTTGTAATATATTTCTATGGAATGTATATAAGTTTAGGAAGTGAAACTGAGAAGAAGTTTAAATTGACACTAAGTGATATTAACGAAAGTTCAAACACTAACCCAAAAAAGGATTGTCAATAGTAAAATGTCTAACGAAAATGAGTTATGATTAATAAATGTATAGCAAAGTTTGTAAAAAATAAGGAATTTGGAGTTTAAATGTTGACTCTTTAAAATCAAGAATCAAATGAACTCAAGAGATCTAGCAGGACACATATAGAAACTTCAACAAATCTATTAATTGTAACTTTTAAGTATCTCTCTAAAGTTTTCTGTTGTTCAGGTGTAGAGTTTAGCCCTTTTTCCTACAAGCTCTCTTTTATATTTACTTACAATTCAAAAACATCATCATTTAAGCTCTCCTTTATATTTACTTAGTATGACTTTGTACATCTTAAATGTATAATAAGGATACTAATTTAGTTGTGCATGTAATTTAGCATATATTTGCCATATGACTTTTATTTTTAATACAATTTATATGATAATACCTCAGTTACTCATCTAAAAAGTCACTACATATGTGTGTGTGTGTGTGTGTGTGTGTGTTGGCGTCCGCGTGCGCGCGTGTGTGTCCTTTTGAGATTTTTACTACGAAATGAAAGTGTAAACTTTATATGAACGAATGGTAATGAACAAAATAATGTCAATAATGTTCACAAATCTAAGTTTTTCACTCTCTATAAATAAGCATTATGTCTATAAAATAAATACAAACTCAACAAATGTTCATCAAGAAGAATTATTAACCTAAATAATTCATCGAATAATAAGATTTGTATTATCAAAATAAAAAGGAAAAAAATAACCTATAGGATAAATTTTAAGAGTTAAGAAACTATAACAACCTACTATTTTACCAAACACATAAATTCATCATTAAACCAAAAAAAAGAAAGCCTAGTCGAACTTGTAGATATTTTAACTCGGTCCTCTAACGGAAAATTTAAATTTGCAATCATATACAAAAGTTAGTAGATTCAATAGATAGTCCACCTTAAACAATATATAAATAAGGAACATGATAATACTTGGATTTCAGAATGGTTTCCTAAGAGTATTAAAATTAAGGTGTTCGATTTATTGATTTTGATGTAAGTTTTTAAGATTAAGTTTTGATAGTTTTTCTTTAAAGGTGAATAGGGGCTTAGCATCATGTTTATACGATTGGGCTAGATCCACTCCCGCTTATTAATTTAATTCTTAATTTTGTCAATAAAAAATATAGTAGTGAATATGTAACCTCTTCAACGACTAAATATTAGAATTTACCCAAAAATGTTGTAAGTTTGTCACACCTTTTTAGAAATAAAAAGCACCCTAAATTTTTTGTAAACTCTATAAATTTAAAAACATGTTTTGAAGAAAAAAAATGTTTAACCATTTAATCTCTTTGCACAATTTTAGCGGTTTAAGGTTGGCTCAAGGGGATATAGCTCATTTGGTAGAGCTTCGCTCTTGCAATTGGGTTGTTGCGATTACAGGTTGGATGTCTAATTGTCTAGGCGGTAGTGATAGTATCTTGTACCTGAACCGATGGCTCACTTTTTCTAAGTAATGGAGAAAAGAACCGAAACATACCACTGAAAGACTCTACTGAGACAAATATGGGTTGTCAAGAACGTAGAGGAGGTAGGATGGGCAGTTTGTCATATCTGATATGGATCGTACATGGACGGTAGTTATAGTTGACGGCTCTGCTAGGGTTCCCTCATCTGGGATCCCTGAGGAAAAGGATCAAGTTGGCCAGCCCTTGCAAATAACTTGATGCACTATCTCTCTTCAACCTTTTGAGCAAAATGCGACAAAAGGAAGGCAAATTCATGGACCGACCCCATCATCTCCACCCCATAGGAACTATGAAATCACCCCCCCCCCCCCCAAGGACGCCTTCGGCATATAGGGGTCACGAACAGACCATAGAACCCTATTCAATTCATTAAGTGGAAGGCATTAGTTGTATGCTCTCAGGTTGGGCAGTAAGGGTTGGAGAAGGACAATCACTCATTCTTAAAACCAACATTCTTATGACCAAGGAGTCGGCGGAAAAGGGTGGAAAAGCTCTCCGTTCCTGATTCTCCTGTAGCTGGATCCTCCGGAGCCACAAGAATCCTTTGTGAGGATGAGATTCTAACTCAGCACCTTTTGGGCAGTTTGGTTAAATTCATACATTTTGTCACTTAAAGATGAATCAGTGAAATTTTAACCTCTTCGGCAGCAAATTTTTCAAATTTAGCAAAAATATTGTAGTTTAGCCTGCCTTTTCTAAATGCCCTTCATTCTTTTCAATCTTTTATTGTTGAATAATGTATCTTTATTGAAAAAATATTCAGACATTTGATTACTTGATACTAAATTATATGTTTGGGCCAGATCTTCACCCGTTTGGTTATATTCATAATCTTTTATCACTATAAAAGATGCATTGGTGAATTTTTGACCAAAGTGACAAAAGAGTTAAAGTTAGGTAAAAGGTTGTAATTAAGTCTCACCTTAATATTTAAAAACCTTTTAAACTTAAAAAAGAGTATTTTAACAAATAAAATGCTTAGTCATTTAATTCCTTGCGTATAAAACCTTGAAAGTTTCAAAGCTAAAAAAAAAATTAATCACTAGAGCTCAAATAAATTGGGGTTTTTATCAATTGGGTTTCATCTAATCCTATCATTTATTTGAGTGAAACATACGAAGAGAATAGTCATTTGAAAAACATGCTATCATGCAAATATATGGTATTCCGGGTTACAGTGGATCACAAAAGGATAATAACCATATGAAGAATATGTTAGCATGCAAATAAGAAAATTCTAAAAATTTTGATACGAACATAGGATTATTTATTTGCTACGAACTCAAATTATAAGTAGGATCAGAATGATATGATCTAGCGATTCTTACACATTTTAAAATTTCGATAAACTCCAGTTTTACGATAACTTTTATACTATGTCCATAATAAAATCTAGAACTAAACTTCAGTTTTAAGATAGTTTCAATGTATTAATTTATTTGCATTAAAATTATATACATGCACAATAATTCAAATCTGTAGCATATGCATCAACACAAATATGAAATACAAAATTAAAAAAATTAAGTTTCTAACAAAATATTCAATTTAGTTTAGATATATTGCATTTCTTCTAGAAGGCTATAGAAAGCTCTGTTATCAGCAAGTTGTTTTCCTTAATTGAATTTGATGGAGTAGATGAAGTAACTCTAAGGCAGCTTAGTTTTAACGTGAATGGAGACAGTATGTAATGATATGATTTTTTCAGTTATCATAGAGCACGTAAGAGTTCAAACGTGATTTTATAGGAATTTTTTCTTTTTCTTTTTTTAATGAAAATCAAAACAGCCCTTATCTTATAAAAAAAATTACATTCCAATAATGATATTTTAAGGAAACATGATTGATATCTTAAGAGAAGTAAAAACAAAATCCTTATTTTGTATTAACACTCTAATTCAAAATGAGTATTTTTTGGGAAAAAAAAAATTAAGTTAAAAATACCTATAATCACCATTAAATCTTTTCTAAAGATTTCAATTTAGAAAGGGCATCTCAAAGAAAAATAAAAGTTAGTCAGTTAAGCCTATCAGAATTCATATGCATTTATTAATTTTTTAAAGCCTCCAGTTTTACTATAACTTCTTTACACCAATACTAACTTTAAAATTAAATTTTAGGTTTACTAAAACCAACATTTTTTTTCTTTTGATTTCGAGAGTCTCGTCATCATCGATTAGTATAGGCTCTTTGCTTGCAACTGCTTCTATGGTCTCTTCCTCTGCATGTGCTTGTATGGCCCCTTTCTCTGCAATCGCTTCTGGTATCTCTTTATCTACAATTGCTTCTATTGCTTCTACAATAATTGATGTCTTGCTTTCATTGCTTTTAGAGACTCTCTATGTTTTATAAGAAACTTGTACTTTTCATTTTTTTGCATCCAACCAACTTTCAGTAGTACCTAGAGTCTTCATTCTGCATTAAATTGATAATATTAGGATGGAGTCTGCAGTATACATGGATATTTAAAAGAAGGTTATTAATCTATCACCTTAATCCTTATAGACTCTTTACATTCCTCAGCACTGCAATCGGTCATTATTTCTACTTCATTAAATAAGATAACTGTAGCCCTGTATCTGTCATCAACCGCATCAAGCCTAATGTTGTACCTTAACGTAATTACAAGATGTTAGTATTATGATTATTGGTGCATTTTTTCTATGTCATCTGTGTTTATTATACTAACCTGGGATTGTGTTTTGCATTTGGCTCATGCACATTTGTGCATTCAGTGTTGTCGTCATATCTTCCAATTGATTTTTGACAAAGTACACAAGCATCATAGTAAGGTTGTCTTTTGTTTTCAACTTCAAGAATTATTGCTTCAAAGCAATATAAAGAATCCTGTAACCAAAGTTAAGGGAGATGTGCTTTATTTGTGCATTAAATATCATATACAATTATGTGCATGCATTACTATATGAATGTTGGCTTACCTGCTCCAGAGATGAGCTTTTGTATATAATGTGTCCTAACTGCGCTTCTTTTGCTTCATTCATTTGTTTCTCCATAAATAGGAAATCAATTGTTCTGTTCTTTGTTGCATTTTTCATCCTAACATCACAAATTGTTAGCTGATAATATTATAGAAAAGAAAAAACTTATACTTAATTTATGAGCATTAAAAGATATTTATAACTGTTATACCATTTCTTGATCTTTTCAGCCTCTTTGCACCTAGGTTCCACTTGTACTACCGAAAGTGACGATGTTGAGTATTGCTTCTCTCCTGTAACATCATTGTTAGTAGTGGAATGTAATATGTTATAAAAGGCAATATATATCACATGTCATACCTTGAAATGTGGACTCACTTAAGTTGGATAATGCAATAACTGGATTCTTGTTAACAATATCCTCAAGTCGTTTTCCTTCATTTAAAGCCATGTCTCCCCATAAGCAGATGGTTATTGAGTTTAGCTTATATGTTAACAATCAGTTATTGAGAGAGAAATAACTCTAAAAATACTTAAACGAATAGTTACTCTCTGGTGAGAAGATTAATTTCTCTTTTGTTAGTTGAACCTCCTTTTATTTTCTTGACAATAAAATTTCTCTTGACCTTGTATAGAAAATCTAGCATTCCTGCATTTTTTGTTGTCATCAGGCCTTTTCCTTTTTAGAAAAACTTCAACCATCCACAGAGTTCAGGGCAATAACGTACCTGTATTGGGTTTTTCCCCCTCTTCACTTGTAGTTTGCTTGGATGTCATAACGTTGGCTTGAACATTGATTTCAGTTTTTTCTTCATGAACATTTGTGATTGCTTGTAACATTAACTCGATCTTAGGATGAACATTCTGGAAATTTGAATTTATTAGCTTAACGGTTCCATTGCAGATTGTGCAACACTTATCGTATTTGACAATGCCATCAAATTTTGTTATTGCATCCTCAAATTTTGTTAGCGTTCTTCTTTTTGATATCTTGATGCCATCCAATTTCTCCTTTTGAAAAAAGAAGAGGATACTGTAGTGGATCATAGCAACTGTAATAATGCTTCACACGATGTCTATGACCTGAGTGTGCATGAACTACAATATCTCTTTCAAGATGTATGTTTGGATTATTCCCTTCGATCCATATTGCCGCAACTTGATCGGCTGTTGGTGCGTTGTAAAGCCGTTGATCTAACTTGACATCCTTTCTAATATGAATTTGAAGTTCCTCAAATGAAGGATAATCTCTTAACCTACGCAAGAACTGTGCATAAGGATTGTTCAGAAAAAACTCTCATGAGTCTGTTTACCATTGCTTCATTCAACTTTGCATATGCTTGTATATTCATCCTATTCTGGATCTCATTCTGGGTGTCATAAAAGTATAGCTGAAAGTAGTGCGGATCATTTTCATTAGGTATCAAAGCCAGAGATCAAGGTATATCTTTCCTTATGCTCGAAAAGTGTAAACACCATTCCTTGCAAATGCGAGCTCTTTGTCCAAGTAAACCCCATAGGATGAGAAAGAGAATATGTTATTATATGAACGTACATTCTTTTGGAATTGTTGAGCCTGTTCAGATAGAGATGTGTATAAGAAATAATTCATCCGCGACATCTACAGGAGCTAGCTTAACATCTCCATTTCGGCAACAAAAACATGGCGGCTCGTATTGGAACTTCTTTGCCTTACAATGACGGCAAGGTGGTGTGCTCTCTAATTCATGTATATCAGAGCACATAGGCATCTACAATGTTCGGCCTATAGAGAAACAATTGTTATATTTAGTGTCATATTTATGAAATTGTGTGTGTGTGTATGTGCGCGGGTGCGCTCGCGTATTGTATATTGGGTTTTACTTATAATAATGATAAAAACATGCAACCTTGAAATTGTTCTGGTACCAATAGAGCTCGATGCAACCAGCGGGGTCTTTTTCTTATTTTGTTGCTTGGAGGAGTAGATTCATTATCATTTTGTCCTCCTATAGCTGAGTTGCTTTCTATTATCCTTTTGCTCCTCTTTGCTCTATTATAACGTTGCTTCTACTCGTCACTTGCAACGTAGCTCTTCCTTTTTTCAAGTTTGTCAAAGCCATGCATCATTTCTAAAATATACGGTGAAATATACTCTTGTAATACATATGGGAAAATACTACAAAAATCTCTTTTTTCTATTATATATTATTATACTAACATATTTTACCTCTTTGAGATGACAACCTATTCATTAGTTTTCGGTAGAGAAACTTGGCGATCGATAAGCTATATAAAAGCAGATACATGACAAAAATAAGCAATTAAAGCCACGAGCAAGCATTCGCTGAAGTGAAAAAAAAATACTCTGTATTAATTAAGCAAGTGAAGTAGGTATGTGAAACACATACCTTTAGAAGTTGCTTGAAGGTGAATTAGCTGTAAACTGTTCAAGAGAAATATGCAACCACTGGACTTCAAAAACTCTACATCAAACCATTCTTCTTTTTAGTAACTTTATGGTTGTAAAATACAAATGAATTTTTAAAAAGAAGAGAGCTCAGTGAAGGGAAAAAAAACAAACAACTTTGTGTTTACCTCTGAATATAGTTTCTTGGTTGAGTAATAACTTAACACTCGACTACAATGTTTGTTGTAACAATACAATATCAATAACTTATGCAATTATATGTTCTTTCAATTTATATATTGATATGCTAAAAAAATGTATGTTATTTCAGTTGTTTAGGATAAAGGGATAGGACAGTTCATATTACAAGCCTTTCTCTTGCATATTAATTCAATTTTATGTTAGATCTCCTTTACTTATAATAATGATAAAATGATTTACATCAGATGATGTAAATTCTCACAAAAGAGCTTATTCGCCTTCGAAACGCCGAATAGAAATTAACATAGATTGAGAAATCACTTATTAGAACACATTCTGCACTATTATATTATAAACCTAGTATAAACTACCCACATCGCACTCACACCTCAACCCGGACGACAAAATTCGAAGCAGATCCTACACACGTCCAACCTCACCAGAAGAGTCGTCACAATTCTCGAGGTTCAGATATACTCCAAAAGTATTTTTAATTTTTATTAAATATTCTTTATAGCTTAATACAGCATATGAAATAAAAATATAATTTTTAAATATTTTTGAATATTTTTGAGAAAAAAATATTTTTTAAATACACCAAAAACCCATAAATTGTCATAATTGCTTTTAGCGGGAAATAAAGAGTCATAATTTTTTCAAAAGCCTTAATATATGTATAAAAATTATAGAAATTGAAATTAAGATTTAAAAGACATTAAATTTATTTTTAAATTATCATTTTGCTAAAAACACTGCGATAAAGAAATTATAGCAAATTAACTCTAAAAATCACCAGACTTAATCTAGGACTATGTTATACTGTAGAATATATTCTAATTTTTCCAAAATATTTTCATGAGTTTAAAGACTCCAAAAGATTTTACAAATTTAAATTTTCATAAAATATAAAAATACTTACATTCTTAGAAAATTACAAAATTTTGCCATAAATTTCAACTTAGCCTAAAGTATTATACTTTAAAAGTTTATGTGCTAACGATCACTGTACGCTAGCCCATGCATACGCATCACTTAATGCTAACTCGGTACCAACTATTTCACGGCTGCCCACCTTCTTCTCTCAATGTACACATTTAAACACACACAAACACACAACGCACACATGCTCACGCTGTCCCCTCACCCACTGTCGTCTATCCTTCTTCTCCCTTCTCTATATTCTTTAATACCCACACACACATACACACACCACATATATCACTCCACTCACATACCCATTACATATACACAACACATGCAAATACCATCTCCTCCTACCTCCAAAAAAACACCCACCTACAAATATATGTATAGATATATATCTCACACCCACTGCCTCACGACAGTGGGTTTCCTCTACCCACCCCCCTTCTTTTTCTTTGTCTTCAACACACTACACACACACGCACTCACATGATCACTCACCTGCTTACACCCAAGACAAACACCTATGAACTCACATAAAAAAAGGCATCCACTAACCTTAGAGCATCCTTTTTTTATGGAATGGATTATATCCTAATTCTTTGCCCTCTATGAGGTAATTATTGTACTTTTCGTTTCTACTTCACACAGACACAATGGGGAAAAGCACTGGTTTTTCTTGTTTCTCATCCACTACCTTAGTTAGAAGCAGATTTTATCTCATTATTTATTCTTGCAACCTAGTACTGGATGAAGGTAATGTAAACTCTGGGAGAGAGGGGGCTGTCATGCACCGAATGCTAATAACCAAGGGCTCTATCGCTTATTGAGGGTAGCCGACGCACTCTAAGTACACAAGTTGGCAGTATCATAGCATAATCAAGCAAGAAGAGTGAAACACTGTAACGGCCCGGTCCACGGCCCCACCACAGGGCAATGCCTCCCTCAAAAGGGCTAGGCAAGTAGGTACTTAAGAGTTCATGGGCAGGGTCTTATAAGGCAAATCACAAATCATCCCACATCCGACATGGGATATCCCAATTTCTCCACTTATGCCTTAGTGTCCTCGCTAAGGCTCGATCACACATAGCCCAGAATCTTCCTCTCTAGCCAATGTGGGATATACCCGGCTCACCCTTCGTTGTCCCAACCATTCCCTTGATGTGGGATATACCCGAGCTTGCCTTGGTTTTCCCCAACCATCGGCAACCCGACTAGATAGCCCAGCCCGAGCTTTCGAGAGTCGGCTCTGATACCATCTGTGATATCCCGAAATTTTTCAGAATGCTAAACAATCAATCGATCGCAATAATGCCACAAGCTTTCAGAGCAACTAACCATCAATTGAATCATAGTTCTAATAAACCATCATAAATGGGACATCAAAACTAAGTTCAAAAATTTTCAAATAATAATGTCAACCCACGCAGGGGTTCTAGTAACCAACACTAACTTAACTTAGTTGAATTTCTTTCGCTCGGCCCTAATTCTTGCTGGCAACCTCAACCTAAATGCTGGCTATCACCTGTAGAAAGGAAGTCAAAGGAGAGTGAGCTTTCGAGAGCCAGTAAGGCCGATCAAAGATTTAAAATAACAAAACGATTCAGATGAGTTTTCATATAGAGTCAAACAAAACTTTTTAAGAGTATTTTCAATAAAAAGACAACATTTCGACAAAGATGAACAAAACGAACGAGTTTACATTCAAGTCCAATAACATCTTTTTGAGGGATTTTGTTTTCGATGAAATCACTACAATACGATATAAACACAGGGATGAATATTTAACTCAATCCCTTAAATAATAGTCATTTGAAACACTTCAGGTATAACAAAGCATGAATGGATAATATTCAAAACATTTCAAGCACAATAAAACATAAACAGGAAACATTGAACATGAGCAGTACAGAAGCAAAGCCAACCCGGCAGTGCTCGATACGCTTTACATATGCATATGTACACTAACTAGTCCATTTAGGTACTAGTTTAACCCAACAATACAGACCAACCTTATAACTCACAGGTTTACTAACTCACGTCAATTTTCAAGGAATTTAAAAAATAATTCAAATATTTTTACAATGATTGAATTAAATAAAACATGATGAGAATAAGGAATTCCAAACGATAACTATAAGGCTCAAATTAGGGTTTCACGGCAATAGAAAATATTTTTATACAATTATAGAAATTAATAATCAATATAATCTGTAAAACTGTTATTTTAAATATTTGAAAATAGAATAACGAAATGGGGTTTGGATAGAATTCCTTACTTCGATCCACGCTATGCAATGCTACGCAACCTCGATTTAAATTTTTTTGAATAAACCTAGATTATAAAAATTCATATGTTAGAACATAATCTATGTTACTATACCATAAACCCAATATCAACTACCCAAACGGCGCTCGCTTCTAACCCTGGAATCGCCCAACTCAAAACCGTTCCCGCACACGACCAATTTAACCGAAAATCTTATACACTCCTTAACGTGAAATGACACTCTAAAATTTATAATAAATTTCACTAAAAATATTTTTAAAACATTAATAAAAGTCAAAATATGAATTTTTCTGAATTTTTTCGAATTTAAAATAATTTCTTTAAATACAATAATAGCCATAATTACTTCCAGTTGGAAAATAAGTCCCATAATTTTTTTGTAACAGCTTTAGAATATGTATGAAAATTACTGAAATCGAAATCAGAAATTAAAAAGCATTAAAATATATTTTTTAAATATTCATTTTGCTAAAACTAATGCGATACAAAAACCATAGCAAATCAGTTCTAAAATTCACCAAATTCAAACTGAGTCTTATTTATACTATAAAAACATTACTCAAAATTTTCCCACAACATTTTCAGGGTTTAAAGGCTCCAAAAGAATTTTTCAAATATGAAATTACAGAAAATACCAAAAATTCATACAATTTCAGAAAATTAAAAAAAAATTTGCCAAGAATTCTAGTATGTTCTAACGTATTATACTGCAAATTTTTACATGTTAATGATAAGTATGCATTAACATATGTACGTGTCGATCTAACGCTAACCCAAATTTACCCGTTCCGTACTTCTTCTTCTTCTTTTCCTACGTGCCCAGCTCCTTCCAAGAATTAATCTCATGTACAGAACCCTCTTCCTAACTCACTCACTCACTTACACACTACACACACACGCACACACACACCATTTACACCCACTTTACTCACTTTAACAAACACATGAGTTCCAAAACAGCACGCTAGTAGTGCTGCCACGACCCTTTTCTTTCCAATAAACCCACTTATGCACCTCTCTGCACACAGCCTTCGCACCTCACTCGTATGCACACACATAGCACAGCTACACCCACATCTCCTCTCACATCCATGCACCCATTACACGTAAACAATATCACACTCACATAGGACACACACACAGAGGCATAACACACACACACGGAGGACATGCAAACACACACATACAAGCATGCAAAAGGCACACAACCCACACCCCTCACGGCTGAAGCTTGGCCCCTCACTTCCCCTCTCACACACACAGTTTATACACCTGAAAATCACCACAAGCACACGCACTACAGTCGTCACACGGCTGCTTAGCAGCCTTTCTTCCTTTCCATTTCACCTACACTCACACATACAACGCACCTCACTCACGGTTGCACACACAAGCACACAACTCACACGTTACACACACATAAACACACACAAAACACATGGGTACACTGCCTTGTGGCAGTACCCTTGACCATGGCTGCGATGCAGCCCCTCACTCACCCCAAACACACAAGTTCACGCATTAAGTCACACACAAACACTCCCCCATATACTGCCCTGCGGCAGCCCTTGCGGCAACCGTAAATCTCATCGGCATACACACACGGCACATGCAAGACACACCCACACAAAACCCACAAACTGGTTCCATGAACACAGCCCACAAAGTGCACTGATGACAAACATTCACGCACAAATCTGTGCACACAACGCACATAGCCATGGTCTTTCCCCTCTCTGTCTCTCTAGACCGCATACGCACAGCGCTGTCGTGGCTGTTTTCTTTCTTTAAAACCCACATCCACGAGTATGCAAACCACATATCTCCTCAAACACATATTCACAAATAATGCTCAGCTTGTCCAAACCTATTTTCAACCCCTCAACCACTGCCGCCTCTCTCTCTCTGTGTCTCTCTCTTTTCCTTGCAAACTGACATGCCCACTCACACAAAATGCCCATATCCACTCCAAACACTCACCAAAAGACACTACAATTGTAACAATGTAAAAGGCTTACCGAAGATTTTTGCTTCGCCGAGGAAGTGACACAATCAGCCTCCTTTCTCTACTCCTCACGAGCAGCTTCTCTTCTTCCCTATTCTCTTTTTCTCTCTTTTGTTCTCTAGATCCCTCTCTCTACCGCAAATCTGAAGAAGGAACAACTAGGGGAACGGCTGCCCTATAATGTTGTGTGTGTGTATATATATATATATATATATATATATATATATATATATATATATATAAAACCCTAAAGGACAATTTTCCAAAAACCCCTCCCAAAGTTCCTGTAGTCATTTTAAATTTACCCAAAGCTTTCTCTTATTACAAAAAGCCCAAAACGATTATTGACGATAATTTTACGTGTTAGGAAAATTAATTAACGGCTGTAACGCAATCCCAGTTCCCAAATCATCGCTAAAAGTTGTTAATATAATTTCAATGCTAATGATAAAGTACGCTATTGTCGCTAAAAGTATATCAATGCTAAGAAAGAAAAACTTTTGTCGCTAAAGTTCCAAACAAACATATATTGATGGTAACTAAAATTTCATCGGTAAAAAGATATATATATATATATATATATATATATATATATATATATATAGGGAGCTGATCTGTTGATAGCGCTAGCAAAATGAGGTATTTTGCTAGCGCGATCTGACCGTCCATCCTGAAAGATGGACGGTCCAGATCGCGCCTTTTTCCAAAACTGATCCCCGTCCGCCATATTGTCTCGCGGACGGGAGTTTTACCTTTTTGCCCTCCTCCCATGTCCGCAAGACTGTCTCGCGGACGCCTTTCTGTTCCTGACATGTGTCAGGAAAAAGGCATCCGCGAGACAGTATGGCGGACGATCTCTAGGCTGACCCATGTCAGGACCAGTCCTCTCGGTCGCCTATAAAGTCTCGGGCGTGAGCCCCGAGAACTGTCCCCTTGGTATCTGTATGGCGTCAACAGTGTCCCCTTGGTATCTGTAGCGGACGGCGTCCCTTCGTCAACTCTCTCCTGCTATAAATATTTAATCAGATCGGGGTCTATATATTATTGTAGCGGACGGCGTCCCCTCTCTCGAACATCTAACCTAAGCCACTACCCCATCTACGGCGACCCACATCTCCGGTCACCCACATCTCCACCGACACCACCGTCCTCCCCTCAACGCCGATCTCGATGGCTTCTGGATCGGAGACCACCTACGCCTACGATTATATTGGCAACTTGCACCTGGTAGGCAAACACTTTTTCAAAGTCATGATGCCGGGATTTGAGCATGAACTTGTAGGCTATCCCTCTTTCTCTTTCTCTTTCTCTTTCTCTGTATTTTCGTGTGTTAAAAGTTTGATCTTTTGTTTTTCTTAACCAAAACTAACCTATTTTTTGTATTTTGTGTTTGGTAGGACATACCGGAAGCATTTACCAATCAATTTACAACAATTCATGATAGTGCAAGATTATATAGCCGCAAGGGGGCATGGCAGGTTGAAATCAAGCTGAAGCCCGGCCGATCCCAAAAAAAGGAATTCGCAGAGGGTTGGAACGTCTTCGTGCGCCAGCATGGCCTCGAACTCGGGGACTTTGTAGTGTTCGAACACCTTGGGTGGTGGGATTTTCAAGTTGTAATCTTTGATCGGAGCGCTTGTGAAAAGCTTTCGTACCCCATTTGTGAACCATAGTTTATTATAATAAAAAAATTTATGTTCTTGTTTATTATGTTTTCAAATTTTTTCTTGCTTAATTGTGCCTTTTTTTGTTGCCTTGATATATTGAGATCGTTGATTATGAATCGTACATTATTTTTTGGAAAAATTGAGATTGTTGATTCCGTCGCTAAAACAAGTCTTCGGGCGTCAGTTTATTAAAATAGCATTAACGTACTATGTCGCTAAAACAAGTCTTCGGGGCCAATTTATTTCAATTTATTAAAACTGCATTACGGGCGCCAATTTATTCCAATTTATTACATTACGCTACATTGTATAGCTCTATATATATAGCGGATATAAGGCCCTCCGCTTAGGCCGGGGTTCGGGAAGGTCGGGAACTAAATGTCTGGTCCGTGCCAAACTAAATGTCTGGTCCGTGCCAACCATTTTCTGCGGTAAGTATATCCGCGATACTATATAGCGGACAATTTGGACTAAGTGTAGAAAAAACTAAGTGTTGGAGAGGTGGAACTAAGTGTAGAAAAAACTAAGTAGTGGAGAGGGTATTCTGCGGGGCCGTCCGCTACATAGTATAGCAGACGTAGAGAAGACAACCAAAAAAATTCTGCGGGGCCGTCCGCTACACAGTATAGCGGACGTAGAGAAAACTACCAAAACAACCAAAAGTCTAGCGTCCGCGATACTATATAACGGACAAGGAACAGACCCACGATACTATATAGCGGACGGCAAATATATATTGTCCAACGGACAGCAAATATATATATTCAAACCCAAAAGAAAGTCCTATAACTTCTACACTCTTCTTCTCCGTTCTTCCTACTCACAAATATTCCCAGCGGCGTTGGCAAGCAGATCTGCGCAATTTCTTCATAAGAGCAGCTTTAATACCCCCCCTAATAGATCACGTAAGTTCACAAAATCAATCCTTTACATGTTTCTAATCTATAGTTGTGATCAATATTGCGTTTTATGCGTGGTTTTGATTATGCATTGAGCATGTGCTAGCGATGATGAGGATTTATATATGTATGTATTTGTTCATGTGCTAGCGTTTGTAAAATCCGATTCCATAGTTTCAGTTGCAAAAAATGGAATTTATCCCTGGACCAGAAGATCCATCCGTGTTATACGACCAAGCCAACCATATCAGTACGCTCATATGGGATGGTGGAGTAAGATACATTATTTATCAACTTTCTTATTATTACGAACGTTGTTTTACCGTTCATTTTGCTTAAATTGTATTTATTAATAATTCGTAGGAAAGAGAACTTCTCACCACCGTAGAAGTATCTCGCGAGTTCACGAGATGGAAATTGAACAAGTCCCAGAAAAGAATACTGCGTGGAATTGGGTTTGGGATTTTCACGCATGGGCAGATCTTTCAACAGCTTGACCGGGCCTTGATAGGTGCCCTTGTTGAGAGGTGGAGAAGTGAAACGAATACGTTTCACTTCCCGCTCGGAGAGATGACGATTACCCTAGAAGATGTAGGGTTCATCTTGGGGTTGCCGGTGACGGGGCGGCCGGTAATTGCTCCTCCGTCAGACGCAACGAATAAGAGAACAGCGCGAGACTTCTTCACTTCGATACCCCAGGATCAATTTAGCACTGGTGGTATAAAGTTGAAGTGGTTGGTAGATACCTACGGGGTTTTGCCGGAAAACTATACGGGCCGTGAGCTTGTGGTGTACACAAAGGCCTTCCTCTTGTGGGTGATGGGAGCAATTTTATTCCCAACGACGTCGAAGAACACGGTCAGCGTGAAATATTTACCGTTGTTGGGTAACCTGTCGGAGGTTGGGGATTATGCCTGGGGTGCAGCGGTTCTTTCGTATCTGTACCGAGCATTGCACAAGGCAACGAGGCCCAACTCCAAAGCCATATGTGCATGTCTCTCGCTATTGCAGGTATATCATATAAATCATGTCTTCGTTATTGTGTTTTATTTTTGTTGAATCGACGATATAAATATAATTTTTTGATGTTCTCAGGTGTGGTCTTACGAACACCTTGCTCCCGGTGCACCAACGCGTAGGGATGGAACCGACAAAGTCTGGCCTCGGTTGTGTGCTTGGGAGTACAGCCGGAGGGCTAGCCACTACAAGAGGAGAGTCGATCCCCATCACAACATTACGTACTATCGAGGGGAGTTCGACCGTCTATCTCCGGGCCAAATGCGTTGGGCACCGTACATACGTTTGGCGCGACGGGTGGGAGAGTCGTTCGTCTTCACGCTCTCCGGGTTGCAACGCACACCCCTGATCCATTTCGAGGTCGCAGAGTGGCAGCTGCTCGACCGAGCAATGCGCCATTTTGAGTTGGAGCAGGGTTTGCCAGTCGATGCCCCGGATATGAGGGTTAACAGGAACCCACCGGATGTCGGAGTGTTTGGCACCGCCAATGCGTACGAATTGTGCGCGGCCGAAATAGAGCTTTGGACTTCTTGGCAGGACACACTGGCGGCCATCGTCTCGGAGCCAGACCCCGTTATCAGCATCGATCAGTACGATGAGTGGTACTACCGCATCACGCGGAGGAGAGTAGCCCCTGTAAACTTTGAACGTGGGGAGAGGTATGCGCCTAGGGGTCAGATCGATGAGCGTATGGCATACAATCTCGTAAGTTGCCCAACAAGTCTGACTTGAACCAAATTAGTTGAATATAAATTAGTTGAAGTTACTTAAATCTGAAAAAGTATCGGGGTGTTACATTCTTCCCCACTTACAAAAATTTCGTCCTCGTAATTTCACATATTTATAATATCGAAACACTAGGCTTTCACTAGGTAACTTCCAAACGAAGGTGTCACCGAAGCTTACACATAACCTCCAAAATAATGAGTCGAGAGCATCCATAGCAGCTTCGAACATTTCACTTACTATACCATTTCGATTATTCTATTTTCAAATATTTAAAATAACAGTTTTACAGACTACATTGACTGTTGATTTCTATGATTATATAAAAATATTTTCTATTGCCGTGAAACCCTAATTTGAGCCTTATAGCAATCGTTTAGAATTCATTATTCTCATCATGTTTTATTTAATTCAATCATTGTAAAAATATTTGAATTGTTCTTAAATTCCTTGAATATTGACATGAGTCAGTAAACCTAGGAGCTATAAGGTTGGTCTGTATTGTTGGAGTTATAAGGATAGTCTGTTGGTTGGGTTAAACTAGTACCTAAATGGACTAGTCAGTGTACGGATGTATATGTAAAGCGTATCGAGCACAGCCGGGGTGGCTTTGCTTCTGTACTGCTCATGTTCACTATTTTCTATTTATGTTTTATTGCACTTGAAATGTTTTGAATATTATCCATTCATGCTTTGTTATACTTGAAGTGTTTGAAATGACTGTTATTTAAGGGATTGAGTTAAATACTCATCCCTATGTTTATATCGTATTGTAGTGATTTCATCGAAAACAAAATCCCTCAAAAAGATGTTATTGGACTTGAATGTAAAATCTTTTGTTTTGTTCATCTTTGTGGCAATGCTGTCTTTTATTGAAAATACTCTTAAAAAGTTTTGTTTGACTATATATGAAAACTCGTCCGAATCATTTTGTTATTTTAAATCTTTGATCGACCTTACTGGGCTCTCGAAAGCTCACTCTCCTTTGATTTCCTTTCTGCTGGTGATAGCCAGCATTTAGGTTGAGGTTGCCAGCACAGATTAGGGCCGAATGAGAAAAATTAAATTAAGTTAAGTTAGTGTTGGTTACTAGAACCCCTGCGCGGGCTGACATTATTATTTGAAAATTTTTGAACTTAGTTTTGATGTCCCATTTATGATGGTTTACTAGAACTATGATTCAATTGATGGTTAGTTGCTCTGAAAGCTTGTGGCATTATTGTGATCGATTGATTGTTTAACGTTCCGAAAAATTCTGGGATGTTACAAACACACTGAATTGTAAGACAAAAAAGCAAGTGAAATTCTTGCTCATATGTAGCTGTGTAGGGAACATCTTATGCACTGGATCTTCAGCACATAGCATAATTTGCAATAGAGAAGTTGTAGCAACCACAAGAAAGTAGTAACAACAACTACTAATATAATTCAAAATTATGTACTACTTTATGTTCCTCCTATTAACAAACATGCAAGTTAATCATAGCTTAGATATAACATAAAATATTTTCTTTTAACGTAGTCAGATTTTTCTTGTGACCTTAACCTAAGATAGACTAAGACAAATATGTGAGTTGTGTTAATAAAACTTCTAATACAAATAGTAGCTAAAGATTGAAAACGTCCTAGGTACTCTTCTTATTAGCTCTGTGCTGGAGGAGCCTGATGGGAATTTTAAGCAACATTATGAAGCTTTAGATAAAAACATGTTGCATGTGTTTCTATTTAATTGTTAAATTGCATGCTTCCCTTCATTGGAAACCACAATCATGAATATCAATTAGGTTCCCATAACTTGCTAGACTCAGAACACATTTTTCCCATATAAATTAACTGATAGCTGGGGACACTTTATCCTGCCAAAACAAAGACGCAAAAGACAATGGAGGGCTGAACCCCTGGTATGACTAATTAAAGATGGAAGCTACCGTGGATAAAGTTCAAGTGAAAGCAAAAAAAAAATCCATCCAATGAAACAGCGATTTCAGATTTAAATGATACTTCTCTCGTGGTATGACTAATTAAGGATGGAAGCTACCCTGGATAAAGTTCAAGTGAAAGCAATAAAAAAATCCATCCAATGAAACAGTGATTTCAGATTAAATGATACTTCTCATACATTACAAGAAGCGGTAAGAGCCGGCAGCAAGTCATCAATCGAATAAATATCCACTATGACAGAAAAGCACACTTCACCTGCAAAAGCAGTATGTATTCCCATTGTGAAGGCGCATCTATATCATGAAACAACCTAAATTAAAATATATCAAGCAATGCAGCAATATGAAGGGCCATCATATACCAGAAAAATTTACTAAACAATGCAGGCAATCCGTGAAGAGCTTTCTCTCCTTAGAATTAAGTGAACAATGGAGGCAATACGTGAAGAGCTTTTTGTGGCTGAAGTTTCACGTGAATAGAAGCAAGGTGAGCTAGGGTTTGGAGATTATATAGGATAGGGTCTTCTTTTTTTGAGTAAAAGTCTTAATAACCCTTATATGTAATAAAACCCTATGCTCTAATAAGGGTAGTTTAGGAAAAATGCTTGACATTGTATAAGAAGTCATAAACACCCTTATATTTTAATAAGCCTTAACTTCAAAAAGGGGTACTTAATGAAAAATAAATGTTGTTAGTCAAAAATGTCTTTACTCACCCTTAACCTTTTATTGAAAAATCAATTAGAGAAGGGTATTTTAAGGACAAAAAAAAAAATTAATATTTAATCTCATCCGTACTTTTATATATGTATAAAAATAGATAGATAGATAGATATAGATATTAATCGACAAAAAGTTGCACTAGTACGCGAGGAAGGTGTTCATGCCGCTTCACACCATGTTAGTTATGGATCGAGAGTTTAAATGTAAACAAATCAGCACGCACATCGACCAAAATAGCAGGAACAAACAAATCAGTGCGCAGCCTATGGACATCCTATCACATCAGTGGGCCAGCGGTGTGCTCGCCCGAAAACTATTGTAATCGTTGAAAGCAAACACTAATATATTCGTAAACTAGACAATCAACTTTTTAAAAGCTCCTTTTTCCCTCTATTCTCCTACTAATCTATTAAATGGATATGAAGTCCGCCTTTTATGTCCGCAATTTGATGTATTTATTTATGGCTTCTCATGTCCTCTAGGCTCTAGGAGTAGGAGGTCACCTAAAAAACTTTCTTCTCCCCTTCTCGTAGAACAGGAGTAAGTATTTCCTTTGTTTTCTGAAAGTGTTTTCTGTTTTCCACCTTGTTTGGACCGGGCTCACTTTACTTACCACCTCTCTCTCTCTCTCTCTCTCTGTGCTCGCTCGTTTGCTTGCTCGCCGGCTTCCATGGAAAGGTGTCTCTCTCTCTCTGCTCGCTCGCTCGCCAGCGTCCATGGAAAGGTGTAACTCTTCCTTACCACCTCCAGTTTATGGCGATGTGATCTCTCAAGCTTCCATTGAAAGATGTAATTCTTCCTCACAAGCTCCAGTAGAGATCTCCATCCTTAGCATTGATGGGGGTGGTATAAGAGGGATTATTCCGGGAATAATCCTTGACTTCTTGGAGTCCGAGCTTCAGGTATACGGAGGATGTAAATATGATGTTCATCAATTATCTTCATGCATGACAGAACCTTTACTCCTGCTTGTACTTTAAGATCATATTCCAATTACATATGAGTAAAGAGAGTTGCAATATGATGCAGAAACGGGATGGTGAGGATGCAAGAATCGCGGACTATTTTGATGTGATTGCTGGGACGAGTACAGGCGGTCTTGTGACTGCGATGCTAACAGCCCCGGATAAAAACAAGCGCCCCAAATTTACAGCCAAGGATATCAAGAACTTCTATATTGAGCACTGCCCTAAAATATTCCCTCAAAAGCGGTATAGTAACCTTAAACAAAACACCACATTTAGTAAAGTAATGCTTCTATATGACATGATTTGCTAACATTCTCTCTTCTCGTATTTAATTTATCAACAGTTGTCCATTGTTTTCTGCTGCAAAAGCAATGAAAAATTTCTCAGCTCCTAAGTACGATGGCAAGCATCTCCATGACACTGTAAAGGATAAACTTGAAGGGACACGGTTGTCCGAGACAGTGACAAATGTAGTGATCCCAACCTTTGACATGAAGAAATTGCAGCCAACAATCTTCTCAAGCTATCAAGTCGGTGATATCTTTTATTGTTTCTTTCTTGAAATTGTGGTATTTTACTTCCATAGCACTCTCATTCTACACAACCAAATTGATGCTAGAATTATAGATGTGTATATGTTCAATTACGTGGTCAGATAAAGAAGAATCCAAGCTTCAATGCCTTTCTCTCAGATATATGCATCGGAACTTCAGCTGCCCCAACTTATCTTCCTCCCCATTATTTTAAGAACCATGATCCTAATGGCGAAGATCCTAAAGGCGAAGATCTAGAGTTCCACCTTATCGATGGTGGTGTAGCCGCTAACAATCCGGTATAGTTGATAAATATCTCTTACATCCAGTGGGAATTATTTTCTCAAGTATCTATCATATCTTGGTTTCCAGGCTTCGATTGCCATTGCTTTAGTAATGAACGAGATTAGTAGGAAGAATAATGCCGACTTGGATCCCAAGTCACCGCCAGAATACAGTCGGCTTCGGGTTCTATCTTTAGGTACTGGTTCACCTAAGAACGAAAAGAAATACTGTGCTGAGAAAGCGGCTGACTGGGGCGTTATAAGGTGGTTGAGAAGCGGTGGTTCCACCCCGTTATTCAACGTTTTCACCGAAGCAAGTAGCGATATGGTCGACTTTCACATTGCTATGACTTTCCAAGCCTGTAAATGCGAAGATAACTATCTTCGAATTCAGGTATGCTTCATTTGCATTCCAAGTTGAATACAACAAAAAATAAAATTACTAATGAGGCTACATAGCGCAAAGATATATTTGATTCGAAATCTTGCAGGATGACGCCCTAACTGGAACCGTGTCTTCCTTGGATATTGCAACTGAAAAGAACTTAAAGGATCTTGTCGAAACTGGTGAAAATTTGTTGAAGAAACAAGTTTCAAGGGTGAATTTGGAAACTGGTGTCTATGAGCCTTGTAATCAGCTGGGTACCAATGAGGATGCTCTCAGAAGGTTTAACACTCTAATTACTTATTGCTTCTTAATTTTAACTATACATCGTATGATTAGGTTCTCCTTGACAATAATAGTTGCTTGAACTTTGTAGGTTGGCAAAGACACTCCCCAGGAAGCAGCTCACTCGTGAAATTTGATCACCAACAACAAAGTCCAATGGATATCTTTGAATAATATTGCATTACTACTGTTCATGTCATCAAATTATGTGAACCTTGTAATCAATTACTTGGTATTTTCCTGAATGTGCTAAGTTGTACATTTGAATAAATCCAGTTTGTTACTTTCAAATTCTCTCAAGTAGTTTGGTTTGAGGCTTGCTAGCTGCTTGTTATCTGAGTTATTATTTTTTTCTTTTCCTGTATTATGATACTTGGTTTCTTTTATACTCGCACCGTTCTAAAATAATTGCTCAATTTTGACTTGGCATGCTTATTAAATGATGCAAGTCGTGTGTTTTTCATTCTATCCCTAGAAAAAGGGAGGAAAATAAGTGGACCAGGAGAGAGAAATTGAGTTGGCAGAAGATTAAATATGGAGAGAAAAAGAAAGAAGGAAGTAGGTCAAAAGAGAGAAAATAGGTTGGTGGAAGATTAAATGTGGATAGAGAAATATATATACTATCTATAAATGTAAGAAACCTTGTAAATCATTTTTGACCAATTATGTCCTTCATTAATCACTCCAATAACAGTCATACCGTCCCTTTATTACTCTCTTTTTAATATGGTTGGTATGTAATGAACATTGGATGATGAACGTAATCTAAATATTGGGAAATGAAATGTATGGTGAGAAAGAGATAAAAAAAAAAAAGAAAGGAAGCCCTTTAACTAAAGGGAAAAACAAAGCAAACAGTTAATTAGGCTATTGAAAACTGAAAAGAAAAAAACAAAGCAAAGAAATTGAAATATGCCAAAAAGAAAACATACAAAAAAACAGAAGCGTGAAAAATCAGTTAAGAAAAATAGAAGGGTATTGAAAACAAATGGACGAAAAATGCCAAAAAAAAAAAAAGGCAAGGTTAAATATGGCACGAATAATAACCAAAAATCAGTTCACTTGGTGCAGTTCAAGACCAAGTGCTCTGCATTTCGTAGTCATCGTTGTTCTTCGATGGCCGATTGTATTCACTTTCTGGATTTTCTTCCATGCTTGTGGGTTCATCTTCTGTGGACATTTTTGAGGTCTCAGACACACCCGAATCGGTATTACTTGCAAGAATCATAGTAATTGAATTGAAAAAAGATAGTCCATGACTATCGCCAATTGAAAAAATGAGGGATACAACAGTTGCGACCCTTGAAGGAATCTTCACAAATGCACCGAAAACATCTCAGGTGAGACACAACACACACACACACTATTGGGAACAAAGAATAACCATGGTACCAAGCATGCAGAAAATGCAGCAAGAAAGGTACAATCACAACGAAAGGATTGACTTGTAAGGGCGATAAATGTGAACCTCCAATTTCTTACGAACCAATGTAAACTAGAAAAATTAAGAAGATTTATTTATTTGAACAGAAATATTACTGATTCAATGATAATGATAAAAGGAAAATAAGTATATGCTGAAACTTGTTGTAATTGGAGACACGCAAAAGGCACTCATAATATTATTCGATGCAGCTAAAACTTTCGTTGGATGTCCAGTTTCAATACAATCAACGCAGGTATGCTACTTTCTTAACTATATTCCTTGTAAAAAAAAAACTAAGCAAGAATGACATCTAACACTAATAAGTTACATAGAATGGAAAAGATCTTGAAAGAAAAGAATTCAGCTTCATCATTAGGATGGACAAAAAAGATGAAGATGACAGAAGTCAAATAAGGCTGATAGCACAAGAAGTCTCACGAATATTACCCTACAGAACAACATGAGGAAAACCATCAAATAAGAGCTGAAGATCATATGCACTCAAGCCATGCAAAAAAGAAAATCAAGTTTGATGAAGACTGAAAATGATATTATATAATAATTTTAATTGAGTTATATAAAACTACATGTCCTCATTCTGCATTTTATTGTTGAAATATGACGCCTGGTATGTACGTTAAACATATATAATAATTTTGAGCACCTTGTGATATATTGTTCATTTCAGAACCTCTTTCTCTCTCTTGGTGTTTAAAGCAAAAAAGGAACTACCCTCCTCCCTCATTGTCCGAATCAACAAAAAATGTTACTATATTTGCGCAAAAGAAAGCTTTATTTTGGTCTTCATAAATAAAACATATCTACCAACCTTTTTCTAAACTGCACTTCATGGTAATAGCGTTTACACGGAAAAAAAGGAGAAAATACAAGAAATCTCGCAAAACCAAACCAAATTACAACAAAACGATGAAGATTACATATTTCGAGTGTATACCATAAATCAATTCAACAGTTTACAAAAATAAAGACGTAAATTACTTCTTATATAATTTCTTCATTTGCTGTTCTTTTCCCCAACAGTATCAAACATTCAACTCATCACAATTACAAATATAAAAAATTACTAAAACTAAAACGGAAAACACTGAAAACGTTTTAAAAAGCTAATGATATGACTTCAAAATTAATCTCGGTCACATCCACGTACAACGCACATGCTTTATACTAGTAATAAAAAAGTATAAAAAAAATAAATGTGAAGGGGGGAAAAAAACCTACAAAATCTTTCCTGAATTGAAAAGTCAGTATTTTGGAATAGCCCAAAAGGAAAAATCGCTCAATAATTTTGAGACAAAGGGAACATGAGATTCTTCCCTTTGTTAACAGAAAATGGGAAGACTTTCTTATTCTCATTTATCGCTAATTTGTACCAATGTGAACTTAGACATCAATGTACCTGACCAATTTTGGGTTACACGTGCGACAGTAAACACTGAAAGTCTGAAACCCTTTAGGCGTATGGAGGTAATGAAAATGGAGAAAGAAAAAGCAAAAGAAGAGCAACAAAGTACCAAAAGGACACGCATCCAAGTGATTGTTTCCAGATTTCGCGTTAAGTCCACATCAGAACAGTCTGTACGTGATTCCATATACAATACAACTATAGTGTTGCCCAAAAATCAAGAGCTTCGGACCTAAAGGGGCGGATAAATTTGGCAAGCACAAAGTAGCTTGGTTTTACCAAATTCTTATGATTATTATTGTGTAGTTCCGGATGATTGTATCACACATGCTTCTAAATTGTACATTCATATGCCCTTCAACATAAGGGTTTTAACCTAAAGACTCGCCAGAATATGGACTCGGAACTGATTTCATTATGAACTCCATCAACCATTAAGTTGGAAGTAACGGGAACGATGAAACATGTAAATCTAAACTAATCTACTGAAAACAAGCCATGACAATTCAACCATCGGGATGTTAGAACAAACTGGAAACCAATTCATCTAGTCATTGAAGTCATGAAACAAGGACTAGACCAAAGAATGCATAGCTGAGTGTACCACTCGGCTAAATAAACATACATCCCAACGTAAAGACAATCCTGATTGGAGGTAGATTTTTACGCCACTCGTTCACAAGGAGCTGGACAAGAACCACCTCTCACGTCTGGCTCTATAGTTGAGATGGAATCGTGAACCAACCATTGATTGAACCCCAACGGAATCAAATTCCCTTTAAATGCGAAGCTTATGATTGAGAAGGCCGATGGAGTTGTCCCCCAAAAATGTCATCTTCTTCCTAACTTGTCAATTGAGCAGTAAATTAGAGCTGACCTCTTCAACAGAAAATTTATGACCTTCGCCCTCTTCGATGACAGTAACCTTATTTCATAGATGGTTGCCATCTTTCCCAGTGTCTCCATTAAAGGCTCCATCAAAGTTAACAGCAACTTATGAAACTAATGATGCTAGACAAATTCAAGGTTTATCTTAGCTTTGAAGCCTATGGTACACCATTGGTAATGGACCAAATCCCCACAAATTAATGCTGCATTCATCCTCACAACACAATTTTTTACATGAACCAACTGACATAGTTCCTTAACGGCTTAACTACATATAAACTCATGGCAGAAAAATAGTGAGTTGAATAACGTAAGGAATGTCTATAGATCTGAAACTTCTAATATCATCACGATTTAAAGGTAACCAATGCATTCTATTCAGTTTAACAGTCTGCTGAAGTTCGAATAAGGACATGAAGAATAAGTACAAAGTATTATCACATGGCATAGCAATAAACATAACTTGGATCTCCTTTTCTCAGGCATTAGCATATGGTTCACATGAAACTGGGGCACACTGGTCCTTTGGAAAGCCCAAGACGAACTTCCATTCCATGATGCATGTCAGCTGGGCGCAATGTTTCAGATTCACGTGGATCTACAAGAAGCATTAAAGAAAAAGAAAAAAAAAAGGTGGGGCAAGCATAAGAAACCAAGAACAAGAATATGCATACAACCACTAGATTTCACTGTAGACCTTAGTTGCACAAAGTGGGGGCGGGGGCGGGGAAGCGTAAGCACCAAGAAGAATCTGCGGTTGGGAGCAGCTTGAATAAATAAATGCGTAAAGAGTATTATCATTTGTTTAGCATAGTTTACATAGATAGGAACAACAGACAATGAGACTTTAAAGACTTGAAGGAAGAGAGAAACAAGGAATTGAGTTGAAAAGAGCTTGATTTTCATGTATTCCATCACTTGTTCCACGCATCTCTATCCAACTAGCGTGATCGAGTTCCCATCTTAGTTTGGGACGAGATCCCATGGAGCTCCTAACTTGGGATCGCAAAAGCGAGTTTCCGAGAGAGAAACGTCACCATATTAGGAGTTTCCTGCAACTAAGCTGTAGACATGCCTTGCTGATTGAAGAACTTGGCCATCAGATTCCAAAACGTTTAATCAAAGTAAATGCCACTAGTTTCTGGTAAGTTCAAGCAGAAAGTCTATTCCCCCGTCAAGAAACTATTTGAGATTGATTCTCAAAAACAGTTGTTAAGTTAAAACAGAAACAGTTTAAGAAAGGTGTTTCTGTGTGAAAGTGCTCAAAACAGTTTTAATATAATAATATGATGAAAAGTACATCAAAGAATATGCAAGAATATTCTGAATATTTTCTGTTAACAAACATTTCAAAATAAGCTATATATAAACTAACTATTTCAGCGCCCATTTGTTTATTATCATATCCCCTATATATAATTTCAAATATGTCATGATCCTTTCTTTATATTTGGTTGCACAGTAACAATAGTGAAGCCTAAAACGAACAGAATAAAAAAGAGCAAGGATACTCTAGTTAGCACTTTTGTTTATCACACCTGTTTCTCTAAAAGTGTTTAAAACCATAAACTGCAACTGTGGTTTATGCATGTAAACATTTTTTTTTTTTAGGTTTCTTGGGAGTGTTTTAAACTCCTTAACTTTTTGCCAAACACCCCAGAACCCTGTTTTTAAAAACAGGCTTGACTACTCCAGAATCAACCCCAAGCACCTTCCAAGTCTATAAAAATCAAATTTAGTTTTAAGCAAGTTAGGCGGGCATTTGACCCTGAAATTTGGTAACATAAACCATGCATAGCTATGTACATTGAAACCAGGAGATTAGTGCACATATCCGCTGTCCTCGATAGTCTACCAAGCCACGTTCGCCTGCGTTTGACTACTCTTCCCTACCCAAGTCATGTTCTCTAATAGATTTATGGCAATAATGTCTTGTTCATTGATATTACTAATGTCTTTCTTGGTCTACCACTACCACTTCTTGCGACATAAAATCTTCTCAAAGACGGTTCTGTTTCTTAGTTGTTCTGACCCATTACAGGAAAGATGTCTCTAAAGGACTGGCAAAATAGAATATTCTTGGCAATGTCTTATAAAGCAAAGCTCAAACTCCTCAACTTAAGATGGGGCACGAGATGCCGCTTGTCCAATAAGGGCCTTCAATCAACTACCTAGAACAACACGGCCCCAGAACCGATCAAGCCTCCTTCAAAATAGATCATCATGTAGGTGGCGACATAGAACTCTCTTTGCACCTGAGAACTCGGACAACCTATTCATGTTTTCCACTCAACCTAACCAGGATTTTGCTTTCAGCAGTTCCAACAGTCAAAGTAGGTGGATTAAGTTTTTTAAAGTTGGAGAGCGCAGGCTCGTAGGCACTCGAGCAGGCTGAGGAGGTTTTACATGCTGATTAGCCATCTAGCAACCACTCATGTTCAGTCCCCCCTTAGTACAGGATGCATTCATGATCCTCTGACGTCCTACCTTCCTGACACAGAAACCAAAACTTCCGAAATGATTCCACCTTAGATAATCAATCCTAGATTTTCTTAGGGTTTCGAGCCTTCAGAATCCGTACCTGGAGCCCTGATAACAAACCATCACAGGCTCAAAAATACCAAAAACAATGTAGTTTCCTTCTGTTTTTTAAAAGTTGCCTTTTTCTAGACAAAACAAGCCTTAAGGGACATGGACCTGTGGTCGTACATAAAATTGTTATTCATACTATCCAAAAAGTCCAAAATTTTTAATTTTAAAAGGTCATGTTTTCCTTTCTTTGTCAGGATAGTACGTAGGACACACGACAAACTAATACTACGAGGTTCGAACACGATCAAGCAACCCTAGCAGAAATTGTTGCTCAGGAAGTTGCTCAAGCCTTTGACTAATCAGCCTGTGCAACCACCTCCTTGCCAAACTCCTTCGGCTGCTCAAGTGCCCAGAGAGTCCGTGTTTTGCAGATTCAAGCTTAATCTGCCAAGAATTGATTGTAGCACCCCATCCAACATCAGATGCTTGGAATCAGAAATTAAAGAGTACCTAATTGGCTAATCCTTTTGAGCAAGGCATTACCCTGTGGAAGGGCAGCAATTTGGAACCACAAAAATCTCCAGGTCTGCGTTTGGACACGTTGCAAGTAACCCTAGGGTCCATCCTGCTTTGAAACCAGGACATTCTGGCATATTGCAAGTACCCCAAGGTCTGCTCTCATACCATCTTTCATAAACCAGAACCACGGCCCCAGGCTAGCCAAGTAGGTTAGGGGCTTGCATGGGAAGAGACACACAGAGTGCACAAACACATTTCACTAAACTACCAATGAGAAAGATGTTACTCAACCCCAAAAAAAAAAAAAAAAGAACCAGAACAAGAAAAATCAACGAGAAAGATCCACAAAATGGAGCTAAATTCAAGCAGGAAGAAACCAAAAACCTTGCAAAGCGAGAGCTCCAACTCAAAATGCTTAAGAGTGTCGTCAAAAGGGTGCAACATTGTGTCATGCATAACATAATAATACTTCGAAATGGACAGACCATAAGTTACCAAACAAATCCATAAACCTGCATAGCAAACGAAAATACTTTCTTGAACCTCAATTACTGCCTCTGGCTGTGCGTTACACTGAACATGTTCATCCATCCGAAAAGATCTCTCTGATCGTGTCCTCGACTTGTGTCACCCTCAACTTCTCACCATTAACCTCAATTCTTATGTTAACCGCTTATCCACCTAAGAAGTCGCATCTGATACGAAATCTGTTGCTTCTTAGCGGCCCAACATTCCAACCATACAACATAGCCGGCCTCAAAGTCGACTAGTCATTCTATAAAATTGTCAACTTGGTAGAAGTAGTACCGTCAAACACTCCAAAAGCACTTCAATCACTTCATTCAAGTCCCAGCATGCTCTCATTTCTTATGTCATCTTCGCCAATCTATCATCAGACGCCTAAAGTTATCTAGATACTGAAAGATATTCTGTCCAGGTGCTCTTCCCGTCCAGATATACTACACCTTCACTCCTAGTCCTACCATCTATCCACTAGTCATACTTAACCTTAAAGATCTTGGACTCAACTTACATTTCCGTAACTCACATAGTGTAACTCCATAAACACTATCATGTGCCAACAAAATACACCATGGGACCTCTCACGTATGATCTTCCTAAGCTCCTTATACTAGTAATAAGCAAGTAGATAGAGGCTTAAACGTTCTACTCTCACCAGTCATACCATCTGGAGCTTCTGCTAGTTGCTACTCCATAATACACTTCCTAATCACATCTGGTTTCTTCTCAAGAGCCCATCGTGGAATTTTCCTTGATATTTGTCATATGCTCTTACCACATCAGTAAAAAGTAAGTCCTCGAGTGTCATGCTCACGAAGTCGGAGACATTTATTAAGAAATATGAATAGATGCGTGCTTTCAACATGTGTAGCAATCTATTATAAGCTAACAATGCTGAACTGCTGATATATATTAGTGTAGCAATCTATTATAATCACTATTTCCAAAGTGTCATGCTTAAGAAGTCAGAGACATTTATTAAGAAATATGAATAGATTGGTGCCTTCAACATGTGTAGCAATCTATTATAAATTAACAATGCTGAACTGCTGATATATGATAGTGTGGTTACCATTCAGATAATCTTCAAACCCAAAGTCTTCTAAAGCTCCTGTCATGGCTTCCAATCCAAGCATGGAAGATGATATCGCTCCTCGAGGTCTCTGAAATCTGCAAAAGAAAATTCAAGGAGAAGATGCAAAATAGATTTAGCTTTACCCTTTTTTTTTTTAAAGTCAAAGAACTTCATTAAGTAAAGGCAGATTACAGTGATAAAAAAAACGTATCTCGGACGTACCCCCTAATAGTGCCACACGGTGGCAGCGCATAGCCTCAACGTCGTGCTAGGAACACTAACATTGTAAGAGAGATTCAAAGGATTTGTAGAGAAAGAAAATAAACATGCTTGCAACGCCCTACCAATCCACCCAACCCAACAAAGCTATAACACCTACGCATACACACCCTAAGCTCAAACAAGAAAGGCAAAAACTGTGACGATAACCACACCCTATGCACTAACAACTCGATGAACGAACATATCGCGAGAGGCCGCACGATCGGCAACCCACCCACTACCCAGCAAAGGCCAAACAAAACACTGTCCGCAAACCAAGCAACATCCTCCGACGCAACAATGCAAAAACCCAAAGTGCAAAGAGAAACCCTGCCTCTCAAGAAAGGCAGAAGGTCGTCCCCGAGAAAAGCCCAAAAAACTACAAAATGGGGATACACCCCGAGCAGAAACACGAAGCAACCTGACTTGAGGCAAAAAAACAGCACCCCCCACTCCCCACCCAAAAAAAAAACCCGCGAGGCCCTCTCCCCCAGCGCCCTCGCCCCACAAGCAACCAAAGAGTCCCTACCCGAATTCATGCAGGAGGGGGAAAAAAAAAAGTAAAAAAAAAAAAGGACCAAACCGCCCAAAACTAGGACCAAACAGACGATCTACCATGCACTCAGAAATGAGGGTCCAAAAACACCAGAAGAACAGAGGCAGAATCCTAACTGTCGCCGACCAGTTTAAATAGCGGAAGGGCAACACCGCGCCGTCACAGATCAGGCAAATCTGGAGCCTGGCCATCACCAACACCGACCAGACGCGCAACCACTTCCCGAACGCAGCAAACCCGCCACAAACCACTAGAACTCGATCTACAACCTATACCAAACCAGAGACCCCCTGCCTCCCCACATGCGCTTACATACAAGGGAGAGGAAGTGGAGGGCGATATTGGAGAGACAAAAGTGTTAGATTTAGCTTTTTTATACGCAAGAATATTTCCAAGAAAAATATGAGCACCACATAAACTAAACACCCAACAATGCTTAGAAAGATAATTAGTTTTGTTCCATACACACAAATAACGCATCTGATGGACTTCTTTCATTAACTAAAGAAAGGGCTAATGAATTGAAACATTGAAAACCTAAATACATCCTTGTTAGGACACCGACTTTAGAAGTACATGGTACGAGGACATTGTGGTTAAATTCTGAGAAGGCAAAAGAATTTGAGTTATGGTCTAGCTTGTGGGTTGCTTTCAGCAGAAGCCGGGAAAGTTTTGTGAAAGCATTTTTTGGCTCAGAAATTGGTGGTAAGGAGTTGAGAAGGCCTTGCCAACTATTTTATTTGGTACTACATCAGGTGAAGAGTGACCGCGAATGTAAGGGAATCTGTAAATTTAAATCTAAGCCCTATAAGGTGGCATCTCTCTTCCTCATAAGTCAAGTCCCAACTGATCTGCAAATGGGAGGTAGAGATGGATGCAATAATTTGCGGAAGCAGAGGGAAACATATGTCAACCGACTAAAGGAATGAGGGTGCAGTAGGGCCTCTTATTCAGCCATTTTCATTCAGTAGGAAAATTATTTATCTGCTTGCAGTTGGTCAAGACAAGCGGGACGCAAAAGATTGGAATCCTCTCCCACGCTCTCCACTCCCTCCCTCCACCTCTGTCCACCTTGATACCAACCATGGACTGATTGATCTCTTCCCCTAAACCGACCTACAACACAAACAACCAACTAATGCTCCTTCAAGCCGGAAAAGTCAACTGTGAGTGTATTCGGCTGTATGCACCCTACTTCGCAACGTTGACTGAGTAAACAAAGGGAAATTCCCGTCGTTCTCCCGCACTTTTCTTAAGCTATTTAATTTACAGAACCGATTAGTTCCAGTTTCGTTTCCTCTAGTCCTCCTATATTTACGAATAATAAACTTGCAGCCAAAAGGCCCAAAACCAATTGAACATGACTGAAGTGAAAACATAAACAAAATGAAGTATATGTAAAAGCCATCCTAAGTTCCTTCCCTCGAGCAGAAGTTGTGGAGTTAGAATCCTAGCTTCTGTAACCGTAGTTTCTGTCGGTCGTCACGTGGTGCATCCGGATTGGATAATCTCTTTAAAAAGAAATCCGTAGAAGGGGAATCCGGCAATCAAATCTGAGCCTGACGCTCTTTCTTCCAACCCATAAGAGTGGTCAAAGCAGTAAAAGCAAGTATTTGATGGTCATGAGGACCTTGTTCAAAGTTCGATCCCGAATTATGAAGAAACTAGGGAATTCGGAACTTCACTTTGGTGCTTTACTGTGACCTGACTTATCAAATGATACTTACTTAGTCTGGGTCCCGAGATGGCCATCTGGGTTCAATTTGATATTTAAATGGTACTGAATAATCTATCGTAGTGATTCACAAACGAGAAAATACAGTAAGACAGGCGGCGGTGATTAGGTATACCTAGAAAGAATTTTGCGATCGAGCTCCATCTTCAATGGAAAGGCAGAGCCGTAAGTGTTCGCGAGCACCTTTCGCTTCATCTCCTCTTGCCTCACGCTCGCCTGATTTAAAAAAGAAAAAAAAGAAAGAAACACACACACACTGAATGTGAGATTTCACACACATGGCACGCAGAAAGGTATGGTGCTTAGCGAACTTGCATGGTGCGTTGCGGATTCGAGGGGGTGAGATCCGACGATGTCGCTCTTGACGCCGTGAAGTCCGAACCGGAGTGCGTCGTTTTTCATGCCTCCGATTTGGTGCTCTATCGTCTTTGGTGCTTCCATTTTTCTTCTCTTTCTTCTTCGCTCTCTCTCTTTCTCTCTCTCTCTGTAAGAAAGAATGGAAACTTACAGAGTATTTGCTAGTCCAGACGGCGCCGTATGGCTTATGGTATTTTCTTGGGCCCACGGGAATCGAGGAGTTTGGGCCTGCACAACTAAGCCCAGCCCCATCAAGCGACGGACTTGAATCCAGCATCCTAATCCTTCACTTTAGAACTGTCGCTAAAGGATCAGCGTACGCCTAAAAGTTGAAGGCTTTTAATAAGTTTATTTATTTATTTTCTTGGTGAATTTTTACAAGCTTGATTGATAAAATTAATTTATGATGATACAAATGTCAGTCATCAGCAAAAATGAGGCCTACCTAGAGACTGAACAGTACTACACAGGAAAGAAGAGCTATCAACTACTGAACAATTGAGCAGCTCGAGGGAGTCGAAGAAACTAGCAGGTAATCGAGCAAAAGGCAAGCCAACTCGTCAGCTGTTATGAGTTCAGTGCTCAAAGCCATGTGACAAAGGCTATTGGGCAACTCTAGCAAGTCTGTGTGCCTCCTTCGGTGCCACCTTGGAGGTTTATTGGTGCTTAAGAGTTTGGTAACAGAAACGATCTATTCCCTCAAGCCCATTCCGTAGGCATTCGTAATTAAAAGCTAAAATGGGTGCCTAGGAAAATCCCCTAGCATTGTCAATTCTAAACGAGCGACTATCTAAGGGTCTGTTTGTCAGTTTCAGTTTTGATTTTCTGTTTTCAAAAAAATAAAAATTAAAATCAGTTTAGTTTTTATTTTTTACAAAAATAAATGGGTATTTGATTATCCAGTTTTTTTTGCGGTGGTGGTTACCGTGGCAGTGGCCAGCCGCAGTGGCCCGTAGTGGCCGCCGACAGCTGCTGGTGGCTAGTGTTGAGCGGTGGCAGTAGGGGTGGTAGTGTGGTGGTCTCAAAATAAAAATCAAAATTGAAAACCCAAAACTCCAAAATGAGAGTTTCTAAAAATAGTCATGTTTTAAAAATGGTTTTCAAAATTGAAGGGAAAAAAAAGACGAAAATTGTGTATCAAACGCGTTTTTTTTTCTAGAGAAAAAATTGAAAACGAAAACATTTTCAAACAGAGCCATCAAAATGGGAGTTTTAAAAAAACTCTCATGTTTTGAAAGCTGGTTCTCAAAGCTGAAAAAAAAACGAAAAATGTGTGCCAAACGTATTTTTTTTCTCCAGTTTATAATATTAGAAGAAAAAAAACTGAAAACCAATCAATTTTCAGACGCTACCAAGTTTCTTAAGTATTCATTTCTTTTCAGGCAAAAACATATATTGCTTGGAAGGAGTCGCATAGCTAAGTCCGTAAACTTCTCCAGACTTTGAATAAAGAAACAGGCATCTTACTGTACACTAACATAAATGTATGCACATATACAACACGCACCCACACACACACACACACACACGGAGTGACCTACCTCAAGAGTAGAAGAGATGGTTGGTTGCAAATGCTAGATATCAAAAGCTGGCATGACAACATTGGTACAAGGTTTGGTACAACCGAGCCTCTCCCAGCTTCTCCCCTACAATCATCTTGGTTCTAAAAGCAGTTCCAGTGTGCTCTTGATTGTTCTCTTGATTGCACCACAAAAATCCGAGCCACTAAACTATAATGTTGTTCATTACTTAACCTCACACAAATTCCAAAAAGTTCCACCTTGTTAGATAATGTTAAATCAATCTAGCTATGCTAAGTTTCAGTTTTAGATAAGAAGTCATTAATTATATAATATTGTTAAGTTGAGATAATGTATGAATTTGAATTATCTTCTTTACCTATATATAGATGCTTGTACTCAACCAACATTAAATGAATGAAATTCTATTTTATATTTTCAATATGATGTCAAGAGCATGAAGATCCCTATTTTTAGAGTCTTCTTGAAGTGCTTCCGCATATAAGCGGACGGCCTCTTGTCGTTCGCCTTGCCACACATGTTTTTCTCTATTTCTCTGCCTTCTTTTTTTTTTTTTTTGCTTTTCTTGCTTGCCTAGGTGTAGAGATATCAAAAGGGTCGGGCCAAGCCGTCCGGTATTAATCTTAATCCTTCCATTTCACAATTTTTGTCTCTTTTATTTTTGCAGATCCCTAAGATATAATTTGAATATTTGAAACACTAGCAGCTATAGATTTTATGAGATTAAATGGGGGTATTGTTTGACTAAGAATCATTTGTACGGTAATAAAAGCGTGGATCTTGGAGACTGGGTAGATTATTGAATTTTATATTAGTTGTGTTGGTCTGTCTTACTGTTTAACTCATTCAGGATGAGTAATAAGCAGCAAAAGGTTTTACAAACAACCTTTCACCTGTCTAATTCTCTTTTGCTTTGGGACTTAGCCTACTTGCCGCGCTTCCTTCACTCGACTAAGCAACATTCTTCTCCCAAACCTGTCCCGGGATAGGCCCGATGCGGTATCAGAATAGAATAGGGGTATCAAGACCAAGGTAGCAGAGCGGGAGTATTCATTTGGGCTTTGATAGATCTTTGAAATTTGAAAGATGCCCATTCACTCTCTTTTCGATCCAGTTACGGTTGGAGTAGTAAGCTCTCATCTAGTTCCCATGTTTCTCTCTTTCCTGCAATTTGAGTTTTAGTTGTCTTTCCTATGAGCATTTGGGTGAACTAGAGATGTCAAAAAGATCGGGCTGCTCACGGATAGACCTGGCAAAAATGGACCCGGACCTACAGGTAGATCCGTACCCAGGTAAAAATCCCGAGTACCGATACATCTTTTGAAGACTTGCCAAAAATAAACTCATACCTGAACCGACCCGTAAATCTGGGTCGAATACGGATTACCCGGACTACCCTGATTTTTTTACTATAAAAGATGCTAGGGTTTCATGTTCACTCATTTTCTTTTCTCCCTTCTCCTCAGCGCCACTCCTCCCGTCCTCTCTGATCTCTCTCTCTGTCTCTCTCCATGTTGCTCTTTCTCGAGTCACGATGTTGCTCTCTCACTTCAACTCGACGTCAACGTCGCTCTTCTTACATCAACTCGACGCCGATATGTCCCTCACTCTCTGCCATTAAATCCACCGCAAATCTGAGATGCGCTGCCCCCGGTATCTCCGATTAGATCCGCCACAGCTACAGCTCCGCACCACTGTCTCCAATCAGGCTAGAGTGAGGTACGGGAGTTATAACAATCCAAACCAAAGTGACCTCTGAATTCGATCGTGGTCTACGATCGCCTTTGATAGCTTTGTTAACACTCCTTTTATTTTTTGTTTACCAGATAATCTTTTTCAAATCTACTTGTATTGTTTCGTTTTGTGTCAATTTTTTGTATGTATTTAAGTGTTTTGGTAGTATTGTCAATTGTGGTCATTGTGTTCAGTTGAAATGGTAGTGTTGTGAATTTGAGAACCGCGATGATCGCTGAGCAGTAACTGTAGGAATAAAATTACTACGTGATGGTTTTTTTTTTTTTTGGTAATAAATTACTCAATGGTTGTTGTTGTAATAAAAAAATAACGAAAAAATATTCGTAAAAAAAAAGTCTTTGTAAATAAAATTTTAAAAAAAATTAACAATTTACCCGCAGGTAATACCCTACCCGCATAGGTAGGGTACTGTTCCAGAAAAACCTTTCCCGGAAAAACTCGGGTAAAAGTTACCTGACCCATTTATACCTGGACCCGATCGGGTTTTACCCCTATCCGGCGGGTATACCCGTTTGCCAGGTCTACTCGCAGGCTAGCTCAACCCACCCCTAAAACAGTCTGGGCTGCCCCAGCCCTAAATAGTGAATAGTACGGCCCTGGTCCATAGAGCCAAGGGCTAAGGCCAGGGCCAGGCCGTGAAATTTTCCAAATAAGCCCGGCCCGCCCCCTAAAAAGGCCCCGGTCAGGCCTAGCCCCGATCCGGGTTGTAGCCTTCTTTTCGGCCCTATTCATGCCAGGGCCTTTGGCCCTAAATCTGGCCCTAAACCATTTTGAGTTACTTTTTTTTTTCTTTCCCCTTCTTTTTCGCGCCTCATTCTCTCTCTACCTCATATTTTTCTCTTTTTATTTAACTTTTTGGACATGCACATTTCATTTCAGCTCATGATGATGGTTCCTACTTCTTCATCTATTTTTACTTGCAATCTTCTTTTGTATTATTTTCATGAAATTATGAAGAGAAAATATAGCTTGTTTGTCTAGGAATTAGAAACAACACAATTTAAGCAATACTCCAGAAAGTATGGCAAAATTCATAGTAAAAGTGGTCTAATGATGCACGCTTCTAATGAGATACATAATACAACATAAAATACAAAGCTAGAGGTATGTTCGAATGAAAAAAAAATTGGGATATCATTAAAAAAAAAATTTGTAGGTATCCATTGTTGAGTTTAGATAACAAAAAGCAGTGGTATGAAAGTAAGTAGAATTGTCAAGAGAAAATGCAAATGCTTGATAAGAGAAATAGGAGTAGATAGATTAGATGAAAATGCTTAACTAATCAACTGCTAATCATTCTTGTTTCTCAAAATTACAAGCAGCCGGTCCCAAGCTCGCATAAAAGGAGGAGGACATATCAAAAAATTTATTTCGTGTGTTAATATTTTAGTTACGCAAAATAGGAATATTAAAAAAAAAATAAGCCCGAACCCGGCCCTAAAGATAAGACCTAGGGCTTGGATTTCCCAACTTTTGGGCCCAACCCGGTTTCTCAGGCCCAGAGGCCCATTTTCTGGCCCTCTGGGCTTGGGCGGGGCTGACCCAAGCCCGGCCCTTTGACACCTCTTTGGTGAACAAAAGGAAATATGGAAATATGAGCGAAGAATTGGAAAGAATGTACTAATAAAAAGGAAAAACCAAAGAAGAAAGGAAGTCGGGATAGTGTGGGATGGATTTTATATTTGCACCTATTGGAAATTTTTGTACGGAAAAAGTATGTGATGACGTTACATCTACATAGGGTGAACTTTGAATTCTCACTCTCTCGCAATTTCTCATCTAAGAGGGAAATTGGTGTTGTTCCACATTTTTATATGGTTGTGTTATTTTGCTGGTGTATTTATCAAATAATTGAACCATTAGCTACTCCTTTATTGTCTTTGGCTCTATAATTTTTGCATAATCTATCGCAGTTGGTTTTGACTGAATTTTTGGTTGGAATTTAACAAATAATCTTCTTCTATTCATTTTGTTCGTTGTAAAGGAATTTGTATAACCGATGCTCCTTTTCAGGTTATGATCAATAAGGAGGAACAAGTAACAACTTTGGGCAGAGAGACATTGTGTAGGCTTCAGAGCAATGATCTTGATTTATATTTTTAGTTTCAATGAAACTTGTAATTTTATTTTTGAGATTTGTACAATGTGATCTATTGTATTCAATGAATATGTAATTTGTTGCATCAAGTGTTAGTTAGTGGTGTATATGATTTAAATTTTATTTGTATTACTTAAATTTTAGTATTATTGTTGGATTGGTTGGTATTAGGGTTAATTGTTTGAAATAGATT